>PVJN01018987.1:0-10745 GCA_004026805.1 Lasiurus borealis
CCCCGCCTCCTCCTCCGGCTTCTGCTTCCTCTTGTGGCTTCTCCTGGGGGCCTTCACCGGCTTCCCTTCGGCCAGGTCCTCCTGCTCCAGGCTCAGCTCCGGCTGCCGGGAAAGGAGTTTCAGCACCTCGCCGGCCAGTGGGTTGCGAGCCCAGGTGGCCGGCGTGGTCCCGGGACACCTCCGGGGTCAGTGCTGGGCTCTCAGGCCTTCAGCTGCCGCAGGAACACAGCGGCCACAGCTTGTCTGATCACCTGCATTTATTTCTAAAGATCGAGGCAGTTCCAGGGACTTTTGTTAAGTGGAAGAGGTTACATGCAAGTCACATTTTTAAAAGCTATATTTTGGGGTGAAATATAAACAAAAACATCAAACACAAAATCTGCAAGCCAGCCGAAAACGGTTTGGCTCAGTGGAAAGAGCGTTGGCCTGAGGACTGAAGGGTCCCAGGTTCGATTCCGGTCAAGGGCACGTACATTGGTTGCAGGCACATCCTCAGTAGGGGGCGTGCAGGAGGCAGCTGATTGATGTCTCTCTCTCATCGATGTTTCCAACTTTCTATCCCTCTCCCTTCCTCTCTGTGAAAAATCAATAAAAATATATATTTTTTTAAAAATCTGCAAGCCACTGTTTCAGTCCTGATGAGCCCGGCCTGAGGCTACAAATGTTTTACATCAGGTTCTCACCCCCAGTGTCTTGGACCCAAACGGGTTTGGCCACAGGAACAAGGCGGTCAGCTCCTCAGGGGACAGCAAACAGGCGCAGCCGTCACGGCGACCCAGATGGTGCCCCCATGCTTTTCTGGGAGCTGGTGCACCACGGCCCGTCCCTGAGGCCCCTGGGCGGGGGTGTCCAGCCAGGAACCCCCCTCCGGTCCTCCACCCTCCCGGATCTCTGGGGCCATCGCAGGAGGCCAGGTGCAGTCCAGTGGCAGAGAGACCCAGAAGAAACCTGGTCACGTGGGGGCTGCCCTGATGGAGGGGAGAGGGGAGTTGGGGGCACTACAGGCGTTCTCAGGCTCACTCAGTCCAGCCTGGCACCTGAGCACGGCGCTCAAAACACCATTTCCCAGAAAAGAGGCAGAAATGTGACTTTAAAGCAGCTCAGAGTGTGACATGTTCTCTTCATAGTAAGATAAATTTTTATGAAGGCATTGCCTAAAAACTCCTTTAAAAAGTAGGTTTATCTAATACCTGGAGAGTGAATTTTCGTATGTAACCTCATTATGCTCAGCTTTCCTGGGAACTGTCTGCGAGGGTCAATGTTAAGTGCCAACGTGGCTGGGGAAGGGGGCCAATTGTGTGGTCAAACGCAGTCCGGATGTTGTGGGAAGGAATTATTTAGGTGACATTAACACTCAATCAGTGGACATGAGTCAAGCAGGCTGCGCTCTCTGTGGTGGGTGGGCCTCATCCAATCAGGTGAAGGCCCCGGGAGTGAAGACTGAGGCCCTGGGAGGGAAAAGGGAATTCTGGCCCCATTGGCCTCCGACGTGAGCTGCACACCGACCCTGCCCTGCATCTCTGGGCCGCCCTCTGCCTGCAGATTTCAAACCTACCAGCCTCCACGTCCCATCAGTTCTAGAAACTCACAGAAACTGAAAGGCTCTTGGAGAGGAGACTGACCCAAAAGATGAAGCGTGAAACGAAGGTGAGACACAAAGCATGGGCTACGGGGCTTCCCAAAGTGCTTGACACCTGCCTGGGCTCTGGAGGCCCCGCCCCCAGGGTGTCTGCGTATCTGGGAGCCCAGGCCACGCCCACCCGGCGGGCCGCTCCGTGCTCACCTGCACGATGCCGATGGAGGACGCGTCGATGGTGGTGGTCTCCGGCAGGTGGTCCAGGTCGTCGATCCGCACGGCCAGCACCTGCGGGAGAGCTGGGACGGTGAGCGGATGGCTCTCCTTCCTCGGTCAGGGTGCCGTCCATGTGTCCATCAGGACTGGCCCCGGGAGCTGCTTCCAGAATCCCACCCACTCCTGTCCCGCCCTCACGCCGGTGCCCTCACTCCCGTGTCTGCAATGAACTTGCGCCTGGAGGGTGCCCCCTGACCTGGGTGGGCATCACTGCATGCCCACCCACCCATGCACGAGGGGGACACTGTCTTTCCCCCCTTTTTTGTCTACTAATGTGCTTTCAGCAAGCGAGATTTCGGTGAGTCTTATTTCATATCCATGTCCCATAAGGAATTACCAAAAACGAGACATTTGTACCTAAAACATTACTTTTTAACTTGCCCCAAGGTGGGTAGTGCCTGGCCCTGACTGCAGCCCCCCACCTTCCTCCGCTGAGCTCGCTCCTCCCAGGACCCTCACGTCCCTTCCACCAGCTGCGGGGTCCTCCACCATGAACCGGCCTGTGCCGGCTGCCCCTGGACTGTGGTTACTTAAGCGAATCAGGTGAGAAGTGAGACCGTGGGACACACGTGCAGAGAGGGAACGGACACTCCAAAGAGGTGTAAGGCAGGCGGTTAGTAAGACCGGGGATTCGCTGTAGAGAAACTACAAGATCAGGGACACTGTAGAAGCCTGTCTGTGAGTGTTCCTCCCCCAAACAGCTGGGGACCCGGCACTGCTGGGGACCCAGGCTGCCGAGGACATGGCGAGGCTGTATCCTCCCCACCGTGAGGCTGACTGTGCTCTTCCATCAGCAAAGGCGATCTCCGTTCATTAAAGGAAATGATTAAAGATGGAGACACAGAGTGGGACCTTTCCCCTCCTATGTGGGAGTCTGTCTGTGGGACTCTCTCCCTCTCCCCGCATGGAGTCTGCACTTGTTCTCCCATAAATCCCCACCTTGGTATAAAAATAAAATAAAATGGAGAAGCATGTAGAGAAATGACCCTAGCTTCAGCCCCAGGAGGAAACCTCTGTGTACTGCGTCCTTCCTCTCTGTTCTCGCCTGTCTCACCGACATGACAAGGGCGAGTGTTGCGGACACACGCAGAGCGCGTGGGACGTATGTTGTATGACAGAACATCTGCCTTCTGACAGTATTACTTAGAACTCTGTTTACAGAGCCAGGCACGTTGCTACACCAGCACGAATGGCACCCCTTCCTCTGGCTCAGCGTGGAGGTGTCTGAGTGTCGTTCCTAAAGCCCTGGAGACCCCTCCCGCTGCCGTCCACGGGACAGCCGCCACCGGGCCCCGCCAGCCAGCCAGCACGGCCTCTCAGCATCTAAAGCCTCCGGCTCTCTCATGGGTGGAGGGTGGCAATGCCACATTGGCACCTGTGTCCCTGGGACTCAGTGAAGGGGCGCCTTTTGCTATTCTGTGACCAGAGCCAGGTCCTTTCCGCACTGCCTCGCATGTACACACTGAATGCTCATCGTCTCTACAGTCAGGTGTCTGTGAACGGCGGGCATAGCGCACGCAATTTCCAGCTGGCCTGCTGGTTAACGCCGTCACTTCTAAGCATCACGTGGTTTACGCAGCCAAAGCTGGGTGTCTGCTCGTGACACCTTTCGCTGCTCTCCCTCTGGTGATCTGAGCTGGCTGCCCGCAGTTCCTTCCAGTTTGCTTCTTTTTAAAGCGCAGTGAGTTATGAACGCCCTGGACCTTCCTCTAGAACTGGCTTCCAGGTGAGCCAGTCTGCTGGCTTCCGCAAGTTCGCCCTCTGCGTCCTCAAAGCCACCCTGTGACCCGCCCGTCACCACCTGGACACTCCTGCTCTGCATGTTTTTTAACCACCCAAGGAAAGATCGGGGCCAGGGGCAGATTTCTCCTCCCATCGTGCAGTAGTTCCAGTGAAAATGAACCTGGAACCTGAGCAAATACCAAGGCTCTCCTCTCTGTTCGTTCGGAGCTCCTCCCCACCCCCCCACATGCAGGTGCTGCAATGCAGAGGGAGCCCCAGACCCAGGCCCGGCCTCGAGGCATTCCAGTCTGCAAAGGAGACCAGGCTGGTGGTAGGGGTGGGATGGAGGGGGCAGGGAGGAGGATGCTCACCTCGGGGTGCTTGCGTCGCATGTGTCGGCTCATGGAGGCCCTGGTGGACACCTTGGTCCCGCACAGCTGGCAGCTCTGGGCCTCCACCTTGTCATGCGTGAGCTGCACGTGCTTCTGCAGCATGTACTCGGTGACATATTTCTTGTCACACACGGAGCAAGTCCACTGCTTGCCCACTACACACACACACACACACACACACACACACACACAGACATACACATACAGACATACACAGACATACACACACAGACATACACACACACACAGACACACACACACACAGACATACACACATAGACATACACACACAGACACAGACATACACATACACAGAGAGACAGAGAGAGAGAGAGAGAGGGAGGGAGGAAAAGACAAGCACAGGTCATGAGCGAGGCTGTCCCCTCGCCTGCAGGATCAGAGGAGGCCGCTCCGCCCTCTGCCTATGCTGCCGGGACCATCCCCGGGTCAGGCCAAAGGACAAACAGCCTGAGGCGAGTGGGACCGTGGCCTCCCCCCCGGCTGAGCGTGGAGCCCGTCCTGGCTCCAATCACTGAAGCTTTAGGAACAGATATTTGAAAGCTGTACGGGCTGATGTTTAGGAGGCAATGGGCCACCATTGAGGCGGGACGGCACCCAATACTCTGAAATAGTCTGCAATGCAGGTCACACAGCCATCCACCCCACCCTCGCCCCCCGCCCCACCCCCTCCAGGCCGGACCCCGCCCACCTGTGTGGATGAGCTTGTGGGTCTCCATGGTGTTTCTCTCACTGAAAGTCTTCCCACACAACTCGCACATGAAATCTTTAATCCCTGCAGAAAAGGCACATTAACGTCAGAGGTTTCTCGTGCTTTAACTATACGCAGCGGGACTCTTGTCCCTGACACGGGCCTGTATGGAGGGACTTGGAGAGGCTGCGGGGAAGGCAGGTGGCCAGGAGGCAGAGTCAGTGTTTGCTGGCAGGCACCGAGCTGTGGCTGGGACCCTCTGCTCTCTGCAGGTGGCTCTGCAAGGTGCTTCCTAAGAAGGGGGCAGGTCAGTTTCAGCCCAGGGCCCACGGCACTGCCAGTCATTCTGATTGAGCAGAATCCGACTCAGTGAGCTTTATTCTGCATTAGCTCTGGACGAGGGGAGGCAGACACCATGCTTATGAAACAGTGGTTACGTTACCCCGGTGCCCCCACGGGCCATCAGCCTGGGGCGAGCATCCTGCTTGCCTGCAACCCGGGGAGCAAGCATGGGGGAGCAAGACAGATGCACTCCCCAAACTGGCAAGAATGTGGACCGAGAAAGCCTCTTCAACAAATTTCCTCCAAAATGGAACGACACCAGTGAGCTGAAGGCCCCCCACTGGGTCCGGTGCGTACACATACAGAGCCCCCGGGAGGCACAGGCCCAGGGCCTATCATGGCTGCCGGAGGGGCCGGAGGGCAGAGGCCACCGCCTGCCAGCAGGGGGTGCTGCAGCGGGTGGAGCATGCAGGCTGGCAGGGCAGCGCAGTATGTGGAGGGGTGCAATACTGCAGCATGAGAGGCAGGCCCAGTACTGGGAGAGCAAGAAAGCTCCCCAGAGAAGGGGAGGCAGAGGACGGGCGAGCTCCCCAGTGCGTGGGGACCCCAGCAGACCTGCACGGTGGCTGGACAGACAGCTGAGGACACGGTAAGCTGGGCAGGCAGTGGCAGGACCCACGGCCATGTGAGGGAGGACAGGGAACCCCGGTAGGGAGGTGCCTGACAGGAAGGCTGGACTCAGCCCAATCCCACCATGGGGGGGGGGCAAGCTTCCTTCCATTCTGGTGTCTTCCTCAACGCCCCTCACACTCCCACTCGGACCCACATGTGAGCGTTTACAACAGCAGGCTCGGTGAGGCTGCAGAGGCCACTTTTCCTCCGTGAGCGCCGGGAACTACCGCGAGTCTCACCGCCTTGGACGGCCGCATTCTTTCTCACGGCTGCGCACGGAGCCACTGCCCTGCCTATGGACCCTTCAGACGTCCCAGCATCTGAGGTCAGCTTGCGCCCGCCTCTGGGGCCCTGCCTGGTCCCGTCCGAGGCCCACGTGCCCACAGGGAAAGGCCGAGCAGGCCCGGGCTCCGCAGAACCGGCGAGTGCCGTCAAACCCCCGCGGGCGAGTCTGGCAGCGCCTGGACGCCTGTGCGCATGCGTGGGGACACGCACCAGATGCCCGCTGCTACCCGCACCTCCCAGAGCAGAGCTCGCTCGGACCCCGGCCCGCTGGGCGCTCAGGAGAGCGAGAAGCAGCCAGTGAGGCGGTCTGTGCTCTCCCGGGCCGTTTCGGCACAAGGCCCAGTGGGGGCCGCCCGCCAGCGCCGCCAGGACTCACCGATGTGCCGCTTGTAGTGCTTGAGCATGTTGACCTTCTGCGCGAACTTGCGGTGGCACTCCTTGCACTCGTACTCCTTGATGCCCTTGTGCAGCTTCATGTGGTGGCGCAGCGCGTGCTTCGTCTTCATGCCTGCGGCAGAGGCAGGTGATGCCCGCCACGCCCCCTGTGCCCGTGCCCGCACCTGGACCCCCACAGAGACCGCGGCCTGGACCCGTCTCTGCTCGTGCCCAGAACGCCCCTCACCATCCTTGTGCCCTGGATCGCCCCTGATCTCCCTCCAGTGCCCACACCCCAACCTTTGGGCAGGGAAGGAGGGCTCCACCAATGGGGAGCAGGCAGCCGCACCCCCAAAGGCCCGGCTCCGGACGTGCCTGGGACCGTACCTTTCCCGCACTCTGCGCACAGGTACTCCCGGATGTTGTCGTGCACGCGCATGTGCTCCTTCAGCATGTCCTTCCGGGCGAAGGACTTCCCGCACTGCTCGCAGGCGTGGCTCTTCACACCTGCCCACAAACGCACCCGTGTCAATCCTGGAAGACCCGCAGCGTGGGGAGGGCATCGCGGCAGCCTCCCCACAGCCGGAAGCCGGGCACCCTTCCCCCACCTCCTCAGAGCCTTCCTCCGGGCTCGTTAGCAAGGAGGCTCCGAGGACCTGGAGCGGGTGAGGAGGCAGGGGCGTGCCGGAGCGGACCCCGTGGCCGGGACAGGAGAAGTGGGACAGAGGAAGGCGCCGAGGGGGACAATGCGGGACTGCGCTGGCACGGAGCCCGCGGAGAAGGCAGCCTCCCCGTGCAGCCGGGCCCGGGCCGGGCAGGAGCGCCTACCCGTGTGGATGAGTTTGTGCCGCTCCAGGTTGCCGATGCTGTTGAAGATCCGCCCGCAGATCTCGCAGGGGTGAATGTACCTGAAACCAGACGGAGGCCTCAGGGTGGCCCTGCCTGGGGGGGGATTGCCTGCAGCAGGCACACCTTTCCGAGGCACCGTGAGACCAGAAGGATAACAGAGATGACAGGAGACAGACTGCAGGGCTATTTGAACTTCATGTGGCCCCCGATTCAAACCCATGTTTCAGCCTGAGCCCCAGGTCCCCACAATGTGACTGTATCGGAGATCAGGGCTGAACCGGTGATGGAGCTGAGAGGTCTCCGGACCCGGCCGGAGCCAGCAGGACTGGTGTCCTTATGAGACGGGAAGTGTGGGCCCAGAGGCACAGGCAGCGGATGGCCGTGTGCAGACCAGGGCGATGAGCGCCGTGCAGAAGCCAAGGAGGGGCCGGCGGCAGAGTCCCTCTCACCATCGGAGGGAGTCAGCCCTGCGACCCCTGGGTCTCGGACCTCCGGCCTGCGCATTGTTCTGTCAACCCGAGCTGCTGCTGCGGCCGTAACCATCCACACTCACGCAGGCTCAGAGCACCGATTCCGGCTGCAGCCCGAAGGGGCCCTGATCACTGGGGAAAGAGCTTCTGGCGGCTCCCCAGGCCTGTAACGCGCCGCTCATGCCGAGTCCCGGCAGGGGATGGGGCCGCGGCAGGACCGGAGGAGGAGGACAGGTACTTCCCCCGGACCCAGGGGGGCGCCCCGAGCAGAGGGACTTGCCCCTTCAAGCACGGCTTCTCCGCACCTCCCTCGGGCACCTCCCTTGGGCACCGCCCTCAGGCACCGCCCGCAGGCACCACCCAGCCCTGAGCCCGCAGCCCGGAGCCTCACTTCTGCACGTTGGGGTCGGGCAGGTTCTCGCGGTGGATGACCATGTGGGCGTGGTAGGTGGCCTTCAGGGCGAAGCGCCGGTTGCAGGTGCTGCAGCCGTAGCCCTTCTCCTTGTGCACCTCCATGATGTGCTTCAGGTACTCCTTGCCGCGGCCGAAGGTGAGCTGCGGACAGGGACACGCTCACCGCCCGCACAGCTGGGCATGCACTGCCGCGCACCCCGGGGTGGGGAAGCTGGTGCGAGCCCGCCGCCCTGGCAGCTGAGGAGGGCACTCCCGGGGCAGGGGCAGCCCCGGCCACACTGTGCAGCGGGGACGGGAGACGTGGAGCCCAGTCCTCCGGGCCTCCCGGCTCCTCTTCAGACCAGCGGGCCCGCCTGCCTCCTCTCCACCCACTGACCTCCCTGACCTCCCTCACACCCAAGGGTCCTCGCAGGCCCAGGATGGGCACACGGGCTGGTGCTCGCAGAGAACATGGCACCTGCACTCGACGGGAGGGGACTTTCCCAGGCATGGGGCCCCGTGTAGGGACCACCTTCACACAGCACGCTGCTGGGCCCGGGCCCTCTGAGCATAGAACCACCCCCACTGAGCACGCCCCACTTCTGCGCCTGGGGCAGGCTGTGGTGGGGAGCCACTGGCCCGGGGGGGGAACCCCTCATGCGGCTGACTCCAGGGAGCCGGATCCCACCCCGGGAGCCACACACACAGCTGTACGCAGGCCAGCCAGGAGGGGGGTCACGTGACAGCAGTGAGAACCAAGTGGCCGGGGGCAGCCAGCAGGAAGCTGAGTCTGGAAGAGGCTCCCACCCGGGACTGAGCCCGCCGAGTGGGGCCTGCGGGGTCCGCAGCCGGTCCCGGGCCTCCCTGCCCCCCACACTGCGAGGGGCGTCACCTGGCACCGTTTGCAGCTGTACTTGTGGGGCTCCGAGTCCGCGCTCTCGTCAGAGTTGTCGTCGTTCTCCTCGGAGGAGATGCCGATCTTGCCGATGAACTCCTCCCTCTGGTGGTCGTCCATCAGCGCGATGTCCTGGAAAAGCCGGGCCCGACTGGGACACGCGTGGCACAGAGCACAGATTCCGCTGCTCCTCCCGGCGGCAGGGGGCTCCCCGTGGAGAGGCGGTGCCGGGGCAGGACGCCTGCCGAGCTCCCTCCCGCTGCGTCCCGGTGGAACCGGGCACACACTCGCCCTCAGGCCACCTGCACACCCCACTGCCCTGGGGAGACTCCCCAGCCCTGCTCACACTCCAATCGTTCTGTAATACGCAGCGCTGACCCCTTAGGGTGGGCCTACGACCCCCTCCGTGGGCCCAGTGTGAGCCTGGTGCTGCCTGAACTTGGGAACACCGAATGTGGCTTCTGTCAGTGGGGCGGCTCAGTGGCCTCTAAGGCGGCCTCCTGTGGGAGGTGACTGGGCTGGCCCCGAGGTTCCTGAAGTTCCCTTTGCTTTTCGGCAAAAGACGACAAGGTTCCTGCCCACCGTCATTCCCAGGTAAGAAACACGGGGTGAGCCAGCATGGGGGTGAGCCCGGAGCTGAGGGAGCAGTGCGGCAGGAGCCAGCAGCCACCACTGGGGGGAGGAGGCCTCACCACGCTGGGTGGTCAGCCCCGTCTCAGCCACTCCTTCCAGTGGCCGCAGAGGGCGCTGTCCCCTTTCCCTGCCACTGCCCTTCTCACGCAGAGGCTGCCAGGTCGCCTGGCACGGAGGGCTGTGCCTCGTTCCACTGGGGAGCAAACTCAGAACCCCGAGGGCTCGCCAGCCCTCCCTCTGCGCCCTCGGCTGAAGCACGAGGTTTCAGCAAGGGCCGCAGTTCCATCTCTTCCACTGGGGGCTCTCACATCGACTCACACTGAACCCCTAGTTTCTGTCAGCACAGAAGGGGGCACCCCTCTTTCAGAAGAGAACTGCCCGAGGAGGACCAGCACCTGCTCACAGACCACAGCCATGGGCACTCAGACCGCGGGCCCGTCACCTGTCGGGTCTGATTTAACGCTCAGGGAAACCCGCTTCCCATGGCAGGCTCAGGAGATGTGGGGGGTCGGGGGGTGGCAGAACGAGCACCCACAGGCCCCAGCTGGGACATGGCAGGTCCCGTGAGGTCCAAGCCCTTCTCCCCGAGGCTCTTTGCCCTCCCGGGGCTCTCCCTTCCTCCCCAGCTTGGTCCACATGGCTCTGCTCCTGTAGGGGAGCCTCCCACACTCCTGCCTTGCCCCCACTTTCTCAGCATCTGCCCAGAGAAATCCCAGCCTGCACCGGGGCTGGGAACTGCCCATCACTGAGCTGCAGGCAGCAGGTGACGAGCGTGGGCGCCCAGCTTCACCGGGGCCTCAGCACCTCCATCTCTGTTTTCCCTGGATCTGCACTGCTCCTGCCCTGATGGCCCCCAGTCCTCGCCGCTCCCCAGCTCCGGCCAGCTCCTCACTTCCCTCGAGGCAGGGAGAAGGGAAGCAAACCCGCACCCATCCTCCTGGAGGGGGGCACTGGACCGGGAGCCCTGCAGTGGGGCTGCCCGAGGCCTGCAAATGGCCACGAGGCCACGCTGACCGGGGGCAGGACGCTGGCCCGAGCTGCCGGGAGGGCACGGCGCGGCGGGCGCCCACCTTGAAGTGGACGTGGATGTGGTCCCTGAGCACGTCCACGCGGAAGAACTTGCGGCCGCAGATCTCGCAGGTGTACTTCTTGTCGCCGTGCGTCAGCAGGTGCTTGTTCATGTTGCTCCGGCAGGAGAACACCTGCGGGCGAAGGG
>PVJN01018987.1:10845-38213 GCA_004026805.1 Lasiurus borealis
CCCCCCCCCCCCCCCCGCCTGCCCTCAGGACCCCTGCAGCAAGTGCTCTGCAACGGACCTCTCGCCTCGGGCACACAGGGGACTCAGTGTGTCCTCGCTGTGGGAGGCAGTGAGGAGGCCCAGGCCACGGGGCTCGCTCACAAAGAACACCCCACTTCCGCGGCTCCTGCGGCTCCTGCACGGGCTGCCAGCACCCAGCGGCTCTGACGGGCCGTGCCCTGCTGGGCATTGAAGATCCAGCTAAGGAGCCACCTGACGCACCCTGGACGGATCTGCTCATACGGGGGACATCACGCTTCGCTCCCTCAGGGAACACGCCAGGCACATCCGTGGCCGAGCAGTGGCTGGTGCGGTCACTCAGAAATGCCACCGAGGAGACACGCACCGACAAACAGAACTAAGCCCCAGGCCCTCCCACGTCCCGGTGCGCTGGCTCTCTTGTCTGCTCAAGGACCCGGCTCAGAGATGCAGAGGGAGAGAGAGCGTGAGCATGGGCCACGCCGGTGGGGATGGAGGCAGACAAGGAATCGGCTCTCACAGAGCAAACACCCATCCCACGCTCCCTCCCTGGAGACACAGCTCGGCAGCGAACCATCACAATGACCAGGCCACGAATGAGCGAGCACTGCAGCTGAGGACACCCCGAGAGTCCAAGTGCCCCCGAACCTTCCCCCGGATGGGCAGTGGGCAGAGCTCCGCCTCATAAAGGCGGGAAGGGACGGGCTGTGGGCTCGGGTGCGGGTGGCGTGGGCCGTACCTTGCCGCACACGGGGCATCCGGAAGGTTCCTTCTTGTAGCGCACCAGGCTCTCCCCGCTGGCCTCTAGGTCTTCTCTCTTCACCCGCCTGACGCCTGGAACGCCCCCCGCCCCGGCGAGAGAGTGAACATGGGAGACCGGCCGGCTGTGCTGCGGCCCAGTGTCACTTAGAGGACGGGGGACACCGCTGCCCGCAGGGTGGAGACAGAGTGAGTGGGGGCGTCCCTGGCTCTGAGGTGGGCAGCAGCGCTAACCGCTGCTCCACAGGCTCCCGGACAGAAGAGACTGTAGCAGCACCCACGGGTTTGGGGACAGGGGTCTTGCAGCTGAAACATCTGGAAATATGAGGGCAGCGAGTGTTTTCCCTTTTACAGCTCGGAAGGTTAGAGTGGGCGGCCTAGAGGTGTTCGTGCCCGATGAAAAGGCTTGGGGAAAGGCAGGCTTCTGGGAAATGGCTCTAAGCAGGCAGGTTTTTATTACAGAGGCTAATACCCATCCTTCAAATTCACCAGCTGAATGAGGGCCGGGGTCAGAGTCCGCTATAATAAAATCCCCTGGCTCTCAGGCAGCGGGGCCACTTGGGGCACACAGACGAGGAGCCAGGAAAACCAGTCAGGGGCCACCCAACTCCTCTGCCTGGAACACGCTCCATGCACACGGCGGAGAGCTCACCCCGTGCAGTTTCAGGTCTCTTCCTGCTTTCTATCATGTCGAAAGCATTTTGCCAGAATACTAAACACTCTCTGGAAAACTTTCTAATGATGCACAGCATCCAATCCTCCAGAGAGCGTGTTTCCTTAGCTCTCTCCCTCCTGGATACCGAGGACATTCCAACTGTCCCCGCAGTTCCCACGGACACAGCACCCTCCCTCTGCCTGGGCTGAATCCCCCAGCTCAGCGGTTCTCAACCTGTGGGTCTTGACCCCTTTGGGGGTCGAACGACCCTTTCACAGGGGTCGCCTAAGAGCATCGGAAAATGCAGATATTTACATCACGATGCCTAACAGTAGCAAAATTTCATGGTTGGGGGTCACCACCCCATGAGGAACTGTATGCAGGGGTCGCGGCCTCAGGAAGTTTGAGAACCACTGCCCCAGCTCAATGACGCCCTCGGAGGGCGGCTTGCGAGACTCTGGCCCGAGGACCGGCGACCACGCGGGCCCCGCCGCCCGCCCTCGGCCTGCCGGCCGGCGCTCACCCTCCAGGTGCCGCCGCTGGTGGTCCAGCATGACGTCCTTGCGGTAGAACATCTTGCTGCAGACCTCGCACGCGAACTTCTTGTCGCCGTGCTTCTTCTTGTGCTTGGAGAGGTTGCTGTTGGTGGAGAAGAATCTGAAACACATCTCACATTGGAACGTCTTGTCATCTGTCCGGGAAGCAAGCAGACAGGCAGCGTTTAGGTCAACGGCAGCGGGTGCAGGCTCCGTGGTGCGGCCGGGGGAAGGGCCGGGGGCGCAGGTGAGGGGTGGAGACGCGTGAGGACCACACGGCCAGGGAGCCGGGTGGCCTGTGCCGCTGTCCCAGCACAGGCCGGGGGGCTGGTTCCCGAGATTTGGCTCGCCCCCTCTAGCCACCAAGCCCAGCCCGCATCCTCCGCCACCCTCCTCACCCCCACAGCATTCAACGATCCCCCCCAAGGAACCACAGGCCTCCCCAGAAAACTGGACAGTCCCCACCCGCTCCCTCTGTGGCTCCAGGACGCCCCCTACAGGCCCAAACTGGGGGAGCATAGGCAGCGGGCCATGGGGCACCTGCCTGGTGCTAGCACCCCTCCAGCCGTGTGTGTGTGCCCGGACCACCCGGACTCTGCCCTTGGTTCAGGGATCACAGGCCCGAATCTCTCTGTGTTGTTCTGTGCTCTGCCCCTCACCCCACCCCATCCCGGGGTCTGTCCCGCACAAGCCCTAGAGGCAGCCCTCACTGCCCACGGCCCTCCTGGAACGCCAGCCCACGCCGGGTCCCCCTGCAGGTGGACATGACAGGGGGAATCACAGGGGGCATCGCCCCTCAGACACCCATGTCATCCTTGTTTCTGGGCCCCCTGCCCTGCTCCCGGAGTCAGCACACGTTTGCCAAACACACAGACCCCCGAGGCTGCACACCCTACTGTTTTCTCCCGTGAATCTGACGACTTCTCACTGGACCGTACACGGAGCCCGAGGTGCGTTTCAGTACCCCTGCTCCCCCCACCACACACACACACACACACACACACATACACACATAGACACACACACACACACACACACACACACACACACACACGGTCTCAGACCGGCCCCTGGCGACACGTGGGCCACATCGTCCTCTGTGGGGCCGACCTGGTGCTGTGGATGTCCTGTACCCCCCCCCCCCGACACACACACACAGCCAGTATGACAACCAAAATGTCTAGGCGGGAGGGGGGGGATGGTTAGGTGACCCCAATGTGCAGCTCAGGTGCATCTACATGACCCCTGTACACACACGTATGCAGTATGTGTGCTGAGTATGCAAAACATGTCCATGCTTATTTCGGCGGCTATGTAACAGTCCACCTGTTTCCTTTACTGCATTGTTTACACTGCAGGAAACTCAGTGACCCCAGTAAGGCAGTCTCCCCTCTGCTGACTCTCCTGAGCGCCGCTTCTGAGGGATGGACACCAGGCCAAGGGCGTCTGCCTCTGCTTTGTGGAGGCCGCACCGCTCCTGGGTGGTCCCATCAGGTCACAGAGACCCCACCCACCTGGGCTGCACAACCACCCAGGTGACCCCCCTCCTGGGCAGGCACCCCGCTAGCGTGGAGGGTACAGTGTGCCCCTCTCAGGAGTCCCTCTAGCATATGGTGAGACATCATTTGTAGCCGCTGCCCGGATAGAAGGAGTGGACAGGCTGTCGGACGTCCCTCACTCAGGGTGGCTGTCCTGCCTGCTGTGTGGCATCCAGTCACCAGTTTGGGAATGCAGATGGGCATCTGGATCTAACAACAACTCTCTCCACCAATAACCCTGGTGCCCTTGAGGTCTACATTTATCTCTATAAAAGCCTAAGCGACCGCATAACCAAACAACGGATCGACCGGTTGCTATGACGCACATTGACCACCAGGGGGCAGATGCTCAATGCAGGGACTTCCCCCTGGTGGTCAGTGCGCTCCCACAGCCAAACCCCCACAGCCGGCCAACCTCCCACAGTTCCTGCCCCTGGTCAGCCAACCTGCCAGGCCGAGGGACCCTACCCATGCACGAATCCGTGCACCAGGCCTCTAGTGTTTTAATAAAATGCAGCGACTGAGAACCAATGCCTATCAGTTGGGTTCTGGTGAGGGTGAGGGCGCAGAGTCACCCAGAGATAATTTGGCAGATTTCCAGGGGTGCCGACCTGCATGGGAGCCTGGATGAGAACCTTTGCTGTTCACTAGCACAGTCTGATGGTCAAGGGCAGGTCAGGGACCTCTCAGAAGAGTTACACCAACACCTGTCACACCCAGGGCAGGCCCTGCTGAGAGGAAGCATGAGAGAAAGCCAGCAGACTCCATGTTTCCAAGTCTCCCTCACACTGGGCAGATTCATGGCTTAGTGGTCTATGGGAGACACACATTTTCCTATGTGAACACATAAAAAGGCCTAATAGTATGCAAATAGAGTGGTACCTCGAGATACGAGTGCCCTAACATACAAGATTTTTGAGATACGAGCCGTCAAGCGAGCGATTTTTGCTTTGAAATATGAGCAACATTTGAGATAGGAGTAATCGAATGGATCGGCTGGCTGCACACGACCCACCAATTTACCACGACTTGAGCGTCTCATAGTTTCCCACGCCTCAAGGTTACAGAATGAATTAAACTCGTATCTCAAGGTACCACTGTACTGCATTTTGCAAATAAGCTCCATTTCCAGGCTAATCCTTTATTTTCCACCAAAACGTCTGCCCTTTGAAAGAGCATCTTAGAAAAGAGAAGGCGCATTTCAGCTGTTGCTTCCACGTGACCAGGCAGGGTCTGCTTTGTCAGAACTTGGACCAACCTGTAGCTCCTGGGGCTCTGACTCCTGTCACTTTCGGCTTCACCTGTGTCCAGAGAGAAGCTACAAGGGACACCTCCTCTTCCTGGACCCCGAGTCCCTCACAAACACTGGACAGTGCCACTCATGCTCCCGACACCCTGCCAGCCCGCCCGTTCCTGCGGCGGCCACACGGGCATCGTCCACTCAGAACAACAGCCCAGGCTAAGGCTGGCTGGCGGCTGGCGCGGCATGGGGACGGCGGGGGACCTGCCCCAGGCCTGGGGCAGCAGGGGCAAGGCTCAGGGTGCAGGTGTGCGCACACCGGAAGTTCCTCCAAAAGCTGCCACGGCCACTTAAAGCCACAGGCACAGATGCTGCGGAGCTCAGGTGAGACCAGACTCATCTGCCACTCAAAACTGTCCCACCAGTGAACAGGGCGCCGTGGACGCGACATGCCGGTTCCGGACAGGACCCTCCACACGACACACACACACACACACAAACGAGCCAAGCAAGGGTCACAGCGGGCGCTGCGGGCGGGCGGGAAGGCGCTGGCTGTGGAGGGGCCGGGGATGGGTGGGTATGGGGACTTGCTAAGGCCGGTTCCGGCTCCCCAGAGACCCGCCTGGCCGGGAGCCCGCACAGAGATACAGTGACGCACACAGAGGGTCAACAGGAAAGGGGTCGGTATGGGAGGCTAACCTGGTAGGTCGCTAAGCCGACTGCCACGCGTCCCCCCCTCTCCCGGGTGTGCTAGGGCTCCTGGAGAGAGGGAGAACGCAAGTCACCCACCGGGCACGGGGAGGGCAGTGGGGACAGGGGGGCGAGGGCTTGCTCCGTGGGCTGGGCCCCTCAGCCACTGCCTCGGGCCGTCCCCGGGGATGGCTATCGCACGTGTGCTCGCCAGCTGCCCGCGTGCCCAGAGACAGGGCCCAGCATGCTTGCCCAGACCCCGGGAGGCCCCCTCGGCACGAGGACATGAGGTTCCCCGTCGCTTTTGGAGACTGGACTCAGGACAACATGGTCTGCACACGGGCAGCTCCATGTAGAAGCCCCTTCCGACAAGGGAGAGAGCACCCCTGCAGGCACCACCTCCCACCGCTCTCCCTCGCGTGGTCCTCGCACATGTCCGACACGGCTGCTCGCCACCCTCAGCGCGGATGGCACGTGTGCGATCTCAAGTGCGGGGCATGCGCAAGAGGAAGTGGGAACGAAAGTTCCTGTAGACCCGGGACGGCTCCCTCTGTCTCTAGACCGGCTGCTGGCTGCTCGGAAGCCACGCGAGCGGTGGGGTTGTTACCCCGACCCGCACCCCCTTCCGGCGCCCCCCCAGCTCCCACGCCGCCCCCTGGGGCTGGGCGCGGGCGGCGCTCACCTGTCCGGCAGTTGTGGAACTCCAGCGCGCTCTCGATGCGGAAGGTCTTCTCACACGTGCCGCACCGGTACCTGTACTCGCCGTCCACCTGGGCAGAGGCAGCGGGTCAGCGAGGGGAGGGGCCCGGGGAGACTCCCGCACAGCGAGCTCCCCGATGAAACGTCCTAGCAACTTCCACGTGTGTGTGATTTACAACTTTCTCTCCTACTCGGCTGAGGACCATGAGGAATTTTCACCCTTCCCGCCCAAATGCCCTAGAACAGCGGTTCTCAACCTTCCTAATGCCGCGACCCTTTAAGACAGCTCCTCATGTTGTGGTGACCCCCAACCATAACATTATTTTCTTTGCTACTTCCTAACAGTAATTTTGCTACCGTTGTGAATCGTAATGTAAATATCTGTGTTTTCTGATGGTCTTAGGCGACCCCTGTGATGGGGCCGATGGACCCCCCAAAGGGGTCGCGACCCACAGGTTGAGAACCGCTGCCCTAAAAAGAGCAGCGCATCCTCAGCGCCTGCACAGCCCCAGGACCACCTGTCCCTGCCCCTCCTCCGGCTGCCTGTCCGGGCCAGGCCGGGCCACCCAGGGGCGTCCAGAACCGGGGGGCCCGGCGCTGTGGGTCTCTGCTCTCTCCTGACTCCCGCTCTCTCCCCGTGCCGCCTGCCAGTGCGTGGCACCCACCTCGTTTCTGCTGTGCTTGTAGGAGACGTGCTGCTTGAGGCTCTCCTTCCGGCTGAACAGCTTCGCGCACTCCTCACACTTGAACAGCTTGTCACCTGCGGGGCCAGCAAGCACACGCCGGTCGGGGACTGCGACACGCGCGCCCCGTCCCTGCACGCGGCCCCGGGAGAGGCCGGCACTCACCGTGCGAGCGCACGTGGCGGCTCAGGTTGCTGCTGTTCTGGAAGACCTTGCTGCAGGTGCCGCACTGGTACACGCGCCGGTGCTCCCCCAGCTGGCGCACCAGCTTCCGCCGGATGCCGTGCCGGGTGGAGAGGATCAGGCTCCGCTTGAGGGTGATGCTGCCGCTCTGGTGGTGCGGGAACCTGCCAGGGGGAAGGCGAGCAGGCAGGGAGATGGGAGACTGAGCTCGAGGCGGGGAAAGAGCTCCAGGTTACAGTCATCTTGAAAGGGGTCTTTCCAGATGGCCCCAGCTTGATGGGAGAGAGGGGCCACGCTCGGCATCACCCAGAGCCAGGGGCCCCCAAAGGAGAGGCACGTCTTGCTGCGTCTACCTCTGCCACCAGGAAGCGACACACACCATGTGCGCTGCACCTGGAGCAGCCAGGTCCCTGCAGCCGCCCTCGTGGGGCGAGGCCTCTGTTCTCTTACACTCTCCCTGGTCCTGATTTTTAAAACTGCTGCTGCTGTGTGTTTCTGACTGTCCCCATGGAAACTCTCTGGGCCCTCAGAGAGACGGTAAAGAAGTAAACCGGTAACACATTTCTGACATGACTTTGGTTTCAGTATTTCCACACGAGTCCAGCTTGAGAAGGACCGGGTGCACTTTGACAATAGTAAGAGGACCCCCAAAAAGAGCTGGTGGAGAAAAAATGGCCACCAGCTTATGCAGCTTCAAGACAATAATTTCCCCAGAATGACAACAAAACACAAACAGTTTCCTTGTTCACTGAAAGAAAAAGGAAACACAAAGTAAGGGATGCAATTTATAGAAATTCAAATGCAAAACTGCTTTATCGCAGCAGCAATGTTCACAACTAGAGGCCCGGTGCACAAAATTCGCGCCTGGGTACCGTCCCTGGGCCTGGCCTGTGATCAGGGCCATCTTTCCCAGATGCCGCAGCTGGCCCCACCCCCCACTGCCACCCACCCTCAGGTCCCCATTCGCCATCCAGTGATCAGAGCCTGACAGCTGGTGGGAGGGACCAAGAGGGGGTCAGTGCACCTCACAGCGACTGGCTGGGCGGTCATTCCGGTCGTTCTGCCGTTTGGTTGACTTGCCTGTTACTCTTTTATATATATAGACAGGCAAGAAGGGCGGCAACCCCAATGCCCACGGAAGCAGGAATGGATAAACTGTGGTCCATACCACAGAGAATGTTACTCAATCCAAAAAGGGAGGCCATTCTGACCCGGCCGGCCACACGTGGACGGACCTTGAGAACATCACGCTGAGGGAAGCAATCCCGTCACAGAGCGGGCAAGCCTGTGTGACTCCACTTACACAGGCACCTCTGTGTTCAGATTCACAGACACGGCGGGGGCAGGGGTAAGGAATGATTATTAAATAAGTACGGCGTTTCCGTTTAAGGAAGATAAAGACAGTGAATGTATTTAAAGCCACTGACCTATTCTCTTAAAAATGATTACGGTGGTAAATTTCATGTCATGTCTATGTCACCACAATGAAAATGTTTTTCAAGCTGTTTTCCCGGTGGACGCACCATTAGGCTCCCGGTGCAGAGTGTTCCTGCTGCTCGCTCAGAAACACTCTCACCGGCTTCCACCACGAGAAGCAGACTCCTCGTGGGGCCCTCCCTCCCCGCGAATCCGCTCTCCACCCTCCCCCCCGCTTCCCGCCCCAGCGCGGTGGCAGGACTCACTTTGGCACTGAGGTGGCCTCGCTGGGGGTGGTGGCCAGCTTCCCCAGAACCAGCTCCATGATGTGCTCGTCCGGCGCCGCGGGCACGGGCTCGTCCGGCGGCACCTCGGTGATGATCTCCGCCACGTGCTCTGTGCACAGAGAAGGGGCCCGCCCGTCACGGCCGGGCAGGGGACAGAACACAGCCAGCCGAGACGGCGCGCCCGGGGCACCGCACCGGGCTGGGTTTACATGGTTCGCAAAAGGAAGGGAAACTAGCGATAGTGTAGACCCTGCATATGTATCGGTATATAGGGAAAGTCAAAATGGTATTCATAACTCAAAACTAGGTTGTAAATTGTGATGCTTTTTTAAAACCACCCAGTCCTAGCACTATTCCAATCCCAACCCAAACCAAAACATTTTCACACATGTTGGGATCTTAAAATATCTTAAATCAGGGGCATCGGAGACTCAGAAGTATTAATTTTGTTATTAGACAAGCCACCTTGAGTATGTTCAAAAGCGGATAACCGGCCGAAACTGGTGTTGCTCAGTGGATAGAGCGTCGGCCTGTGGACTGAAGGGTCCCAGGTTCGATTCCGGTCAAGGCATTACCTTGGGTGGGGGCACATCCCCAGTGGGGGGCGTGCAGGCGGCAGCTGATCGATGTCTCTCTCTCATCTATGTTTCTAACTCTCCCTTCCTCTCTGTAAAAAATCAATAAAATATATTTAAAAAAAATAAAAAGAAAAATAAAAGCAGATAACTGCAAGCACAAGAGACAAATATGTCACAACAAGAATAGGGGACCAGGTCCAAACCTCCGGACAAACGAACATGGGAAGCTCACACACAAAAATTAGCTCTGGTCCCCCACTTGCCTCCCACACGCCTTCCTGATGCAGCCAACCACTAGCGGCCGGATCGCTGAGAGGCTCCTGCCCCCTCACTGGCCCTGGCCTGCTTAAAGAAGGGAAACTGCAGGAAGTCTCACCCCTCAGACCCTCTCAGGTCCACAGAGCACAGCCTGTTGGCTCCGATCCCAGGGCCAGCCCTCACCTGCTGGCTCCTTGTCCTCAATGATGACCAGCGGCTGTTCTGGTTTCTGCTCCGGTTTCGAGGCTTTAGGTTTTCGCCCCCTTCGAGGCTTTTTCTTCTGCTCTTTGGTGGCGCTGACGCTCTTGGAGACCGCGGGAGGCTCCGGCCGAGACCCTTCCGGTTCCTTCTCTGGAGCGCCTTCCTGCGGGCTGGCTTCGGGGAGGCTCTTGGTCTGTTCCAGGTGGCCCAGCAGGTGCTCTGCAGGAGAGGGAGGCAGGGGCACAGGGGCGCCGGTCAGTGTCCCCCCCTCCCCCACTGCTTGTTTCTGTGTTCAGTTTTATTTGCTAACAGGGCGCCCTCTGCAGGGGTAAACTGTATTCCCACGCATCAAGCACAACTAGTATTTAACATCAGTCAGGCCCAAACCGGTGTGGCTTAGTGGATAGAGAGTTGGCCTGTGGACTGAAAGGTCACAGGCTCGATTCTGGTCAAGGGCATGTACCTTGATTGCAGGCACATTCCCAGTAGGGGGAGTGCAGGAGGCAGTTGATCGATGTTTCTCATCGATGTTTCTAACTCTCTATCCTGCTCCCTTCCTCTCTGTAAAAAAATTAATAAAAATGTAAAAAATATATATATAAAAATAAAAAAAAAGTCAGTCAGGTGGTAAAAGCAGGGCAGTTCTGTACAAATGGAAGTCTGAGCACAGACTTTACACGGAGGACTGGAAGGCTGTGTCAGCGTGGTCTCTCTCGATGGCAACCGTCTAGGCAATTCTGTTTTTTTGCCTTTAAGCTTAGTTTCATTTTCTAATTCTTCCACAACAAATACGTAACACGATTCCTTAAAAGTGTAACCTCTAAGAGGAAAAGAGAAACATTCAATTTGTGATAAACATCATGTCTTTAAAAACACTGCATAAAAGCAAAAAAAACAACAACAACAAAAACTGTGCTTTATTTTCAACTGCAGAGGGCCTCAGAGGCCTCCCAAGACAGGAAAAGTGGATGAGAGAGGCCATCGTCCCACGAAGGTGAGTCTGGCGCAAGGAGGAGGGCGGGCTGACGGGAGGTGGGACTAATGCACGCAGGTGACAGAAGGGGGCCCAGGACTGATTCTTCCGATGGTAAAGCTCCACCGGGATGACTCGGGCGCTGCGTATGAAGTGGCCGTTATGCCTTCATTTGTCCCATAGGGAGGGGCACTGTGCTGGGTGAGTGCCCTCAAGAACCAGTGAGAAGAAGAAAATCACACACAAACACAACCCTGTGTGACACACGTCAGAGGAGGGGTTCGCAGTTCAGCTGCACAGAACAAGGTAAAACGAGCGCACCTGGCTGCAAACGCTTGGGAAGATAAAATACAGACCTCCCCTCCCCCACTGTCATATGCTACTGAGCTTACGAGGAGAAGACCACCTGGTGGAACCAGATACCCAGAGGCACTTTAAGCCAAAGCGTAAAAGCACAAACTGGGGAGGCACTGGGATGGGGGGGCTCTGGGCTGGGGAGGCCCTGGGTAAGGGGGGACTGGGCGGGGCTGGTTCCCAGGCACACAGGACTGGGAGACAGGTCTAGAGGCTCACGAAAGCCAGGGAGCCTCCGATGCCATGCATGTTGCTGTCCACAGGGATGGGGTGCAGAGCGCCTGTCACAGTGACCTCAACGTGGGGCTGTCCGAACTCTGACCCCACAGCCTCCCCGCCTCCCCGCGCCCCGCCTTACCGTTCAGGAGCTGCAGCTCCAGGAAGGTGGCGGAGCACACTTTACACACCCACTGGCTCGGCTCTGTTTCCACCGGGGTGCTGTTTTCCGGGGTGCCTGCAGCTTTAAGAGAGAGACAAGGTGACCCTCAGCAGTTCATCGGTCCATGAAGCCAGCCCAGCAGACAACCACCTGTCCTACAGGTGGCAATGACGACAGCGATGGCCCGGGGACCACTTTCAATGGCCAGGCACCACGCTGTCCTCACCACGTCCCCATGTCACAGGTGAGGACACGGGGCTCCGAGAGCCACCGCGGCCCGAGGCAGGGTCTGTCTCAGGCGCAGAAACGCGTCTTCCTCCAAGAAGTCAGTCTATGAGACAGGCCCATCCTTCATACAACCTAGAGCAAAAAATGCATCCTACAGACACAACCAAATTCCCCATAGGTCAGAGCAGTCAACAACTTCCGGTGCCTTTCCAGAAACACCTGCTTGCCATTTGTCTCAGAAGAGAAAACCAGAAAAAGTATCTCTAAAATGTCAGAGGACCTAACTCAGCGCTGCTTGGGGTGAGCCTGCCTTCCCGTTCACGCTGGTTGTCCTGACATGATTACTAAGTGCCCCCCGTCCTCAGAAGCACAGAGGAGGAACCAGCCACCCCATATTCCTGGGTGAGAGTGGTTAGGACTGATGTCATTAAAACCGATCGTCTCCACAATCAGCTCCGGGTGAAAGAAGGAGCTCTCCGGCCAGTAAAGACACAGGACAACGGCAACTCCGCTAAGTGGCCCCAGGCTCTGCGTTGGCCTTGACCTTGAGAGTCGTGAGGGCTGTGCCAACATCCGGGACACAAATGACAGGTCAGCCTCTACCAACCCGAATGCTGACATGCCGTCCGGCTGCTCCCAGGCACACACGGCGCCAGCTGCCTGTGCCACAAGGAATCGGGGCACCAGGAGACCGGGTCAGAAAGAGCTTGGTGACCCCGGACAGGTAAACAACGCCTGGTCCCAGCTGGGTCACGGGGTCTCTCAGGGCCACGGAAAGGACCCGTGCCACCAAGACACCCAGGCAGGAAAGGTTTTCTTAAGGCGAAGACAGCATTTTACTTATTTAGTCATTCCACTTTGATTTATGTATTTTTCTTGGACTCTGGTTTGTCAGATACGCACTTGGATTGGCTTTTCCAACAGAAACATTGGGGTTGAGCCCATCGCATGTGTGACTGTCACGGGGTATTTCTTTGCACACACATACATGAGTGCACACGCGAGTGGATGCACACCCCCCGATTCTGGAGGAGGCTGCAAGGTGACAGCCCCACCCAGGAGCCAGATGCCCCAAACCAGAGACAAGGCGCCACCTCTGAGGATGAGGCTGTCACCGTGCGGAGAGCGGGAAGGACTTACTGCCGCACAGCTACGAGGCACAACTCCCCACCGGCAGTGGGCTGGCACCAGTGGCCCTAACTGTCGGCCATTTGGGAACTAAACAAGCAGAACAGACCCGCCACGGGGGTCCAGACCACCCCCCGTTCTCCCCACGCCCAGCCAGCTCGCCAGCACACTCCCTCGCTAAAGCCGGGTTCCTGCCGCAGCCACGGCGAGGCCCCACGTACCGTGGCCCCCGGAGCAGGCCTGCTTCAGCATGGGCTTGTCCATCTTCTTGGCGTAGAAGGCCGCGTACCACACGCGCAGCTCGGCGCCCGCGGGGATGTCCCGCGAGGTGGTGAAGTACACGTCGCTGCCGTGCTGGTAGGCCGTGAGGTTCTGGTGCTCGGGCTCCACCGCCGGCCGCACCAGCATCATCCAGTTGCAGTCGTCCTCGTTGGAGGTGTCAAAGCACACGGGGTGCCCGTCCTTCTGGAACACCTGGGGGAGCAGGCCCGCGGGGGCCGAGGAGGGTCCCGTCACTCACCAGTCTGGGTGTCAGCGTGTGTGGGGGAGGGGAGAGGTTAAGCAGTCTAGACTGCAAACCACGGCTCGCCAGCCACATGCGGCTCTTTGAGCCCTTGAGTGTGGCTCTTCCACAAAATACTCCGGCCTAGCCAAAACTGGTTTGGCTCAGTGGATAGAGCATTGGCCTGTGGACTGAAGGGTCCCAGGTTCGATTCCGGTCAAGGGCATGTACTTTGGTTGCGGGAACATCTCCAGTGGGGGGTGTGCAGGAGGCAGCTGATCGATGTCTCTCTCTCATCGATGTTTCTGACTTTCTGTCCCTTTCCTCTATAAAAAATCAATAAAAATATATTTAAAAAAAAATACCAAAGCCTGGGCGAGTCTATTTTGAAGAAGTGGCGTTAGAAGAAGTTTAAATTAAAAAAATGTGGCTCTCAAGAAATTTCAATCATCCTGTTGCTATTTGGCTCTGTGGATGAATGAGTTCGCCGACCACTGGCCTCGGTGGAATCAGGACACCTGGTTCCATCCCTAGCACACATGCCATTGACCTCTACGCCTCGTCCAGGCATCACCAGGCCACCCGAGTTCTAAATATGACCTCGTTGGGGATCAGAATGCCTGCGCTGTGCTCTGGGCCCAGTGGGAACTGGAACACCTGTGCTCACCCCTGGCTCAGGGCCGTTGGGTCACCTGCGTTCCACCCACGGCCAGTTAGGAACCTGGCCCACGTATCACCGGAGAGCCGAGCTCTGCACCTGGTCCCGGTGCCGCCGCCTCCCCTGGGCTGTAGGCGTGGCTCGGCTGGGAACTGGGCCGCCTGAATTCTAGGCCTGGCCCAGGGGTGGCTGCGACACCTGAGTCCCGCCCGTGGCCCAGGGGGGAAGAGGATGCTAGGCTGTCCTCGTGGTCCAGATGGGCATCGGGACACGCGGCTCTATCGCAGGGGCTCGGCGGCCTGAGCCACGGCCTTCGGGCTTCACGTGGTGCGCCCTCAGCGGCACACCAGCACTGCTCCTTGTGGGTTAAGGGCAGGCAGGGAGCAGGCGGAGAGGCTTACATATTCCAAGTAACCACACAGTACAGGGGTTCCTGTCCCCTATGTCCTGAGGCCTGTGACGTCCTCCCTGGAGGATGGAGGCTCTCGCTTCTCCTGCGCGATTCCTTCAGGGGCTGGAGGTTCTGAGGACGAGGCCCTCGGACACTGGAGGGGAGGGCAGAAGGGCCACCAGGTGCCCAGGGACCCCACCTGGGGTGAACTGCATTCCCAGCGGGCCCGCCCTCCCTCCGGTGGCACCCAGGTGCTAATGCTGAGCCTGCACCGAACACAGCTCGTGCCAGACACACACCTTCAGAGGGAGTCACAGAAAGAAACCAAGACAGGCACAAAGGACGTGCTCACAGGGGCTTGGCCGCAGACACTGGGTGTCGCGTGGCCCCGGTCCCTGAAGGACGGCAGCCAGAGGCCTCGCTTTCTCTCCTTTCCCTCTTTCCTGTGACCATCATGTGCCGTTCCTCCTCCCCACTGCGCTGGAATCTGCCTGTGAGGTCCATTTTCCAAGCCCAAACCTGGGGCTACCCACTTCACCTCTGTCCCTGAACGTGGGTCTCTGCTCGGGGCCGGGGAGAAAGTCCCCTCTGTGGTAACTGCTGCCCCCCTGACCCGCTCCGCCCCCGTCTAGTTCACCAGCTGCTGGGGCGTGGCCAGGCCGGGCCCAGGGACAGAGCCATGAACGGCGGCGGGTCCCGGCCGCCTGGCGCTCCCGCAGGTCTTGTTCTCAGTTGCTAAGCCCTCCCTGCTGCTCCCGTGCTGTTGTCTCCCTTTCATGTAAACACTGTCGTATCCTAGTGACGGGCTTGTGAGAGCCGCCGAGCTTGGTGCCAGTGTCTCTCTGCTGCCTCGACAAGACACCTTCCTTCAGAGCAGCGGTTCTCAACCTGTGGGTCGCGACCCTTTCGGGGGTCGAACGACCCTTTCACAGGGGTCGCCTAAGACCATGGGAAAATGCAGATATTCACATCACGATGCATAACAGTAGCAACATTTCATGGTTGGGGGTCACCACCCCATGAGGAACTGTATGCAAGGGTCGTGGCCTTAGGAAGGTTGAGAACCACTGCTTCAGAGTTAGGCAAGCACGTGAGCTTGCACCGGTGTGACGGCAGCTCGTCCGACACGCCACTGTGGCAAGTGGCAGGACTGTCCCCTCCTGCCGACACCTCAAACACACTCTCCCAGTGGGTGTGCGGCTGAGAATCACAGGAAGCAGCCTTTTGCTAGAAACGGCAGGATGTTCCTGGACCTCCGAGAGCCACTGGCCCTCAGTGGCTCTGCTGCCTGCCCCCGGCACGGAGGACGGTCATAAAGCACAGGGTCCCCAGCACCGCGGGCACAGCCGTTACCTTCAGCGGGAACGCCGACTCCTTCTCCCACTTGGCGACTCTCCTGGACTCGAAGGGACCGAACTGCGTGCGCTTGACGAGCTGCGTGACGGCGAACACGCCCTCGGCGCCGTCCTCCAGTCGCCGGATTTCCAAGTTGGAAGGAAGGGATGACCTAGGCGTGGAACAAAAGAGGTCCCGGTGCTGGCCCGTGTGGCTCCGTGGTTGAGCACTGACCGGTGAACCTAGAGGTCACAGTTCGATTCCTGGGGAGGGCACAGGCCCAGGTTGCGAGTTCAATCCCCAGTGAGGGGCGTGCAGGAGGCAGCCCATCGACGCTTCTCTCTCATCATTAATGTTTCTCTCTCTCTCCTTCTCTCTTCCTCTTTGAAATCAATAAAAATATAACCAGTGTGGCTCAGTGGATAGAGTGTCAGCCTGCGGACTGAAAGGTCCCAGGTTTGATTCCGGTCAAGGGCATGTACCTTGGTTGCAGACACATCCCCAGTGGGAGGCGTGCAGGAGGCGGCTGATCGATGTTTCTCTCTCGTCGATGTTTCTGGCTCTCTGTCCTTCTCCCTTCCTCTCTGTAAAAAATCAATAAAATATATTAAAAAAATATATATATATATATTTTAAAAACTCACAAAATAAACCGAGTCCCTGAGTGCCATCCGCTGGGGCAGCCCCTCACACCAGGACACAGACGGTGGCGCGATGAAAAGCTGGCTCTCGCGGGCCACCCAGGGCACACGATGGAGCGCCACTCACCACGGACGGTTACCATTCCCTCCGCCAGAGGCAGAGCCACCACTCAGCTCCGGGTGCGGGATGGGACGGCCAGCAGAGATGGCGCGGTGGCTCTCACTCTGAAGCACAGAGTCCAGGGAGAGAGGACTGCGGCAGCTTTGGGACAAAGGGCCATGTGGAAAGCCCACGAGAAAGACAGAGAGCCAGGCCTCCCAAAGGCCAGAGGAGGCTCCCGGCTGGGTCGGACCGCCGGTGTCAGGGAGGCTGCGGGCTCTTTAAGGAAACCAGGAGAAGGTCAAGGGGTGCTGGAGGAGAGGGCACGTGGGCTGCAGGAACCCCAGGACAGAGGGTCCCGCTGCAGGACCGACCGCTCCCAGTGGAGGTTTGTGGGCACGGACAGCCGCTGGAGGTTGGGGGAGCGCTGATCCACTCTCCACTTTAGGCGAGAATACTGATCTCTTTGTTTGGAGGAGTAACTCGCAGGGAGGAAAAGAAAGAAAGAAAGAGGCTGGAGAAGCAGGGGGGAGGCTGCTAGAAGCAGCACTGATAACCGAGGGCAGCGCCTCCATGTGCGGGCACTGGACCGGGTACAATGGCACAGTGACTCGCAGGCACGGCTGCTCTGTTCTGTCTGCAGATGAAGCTCAGAGGTGCTGAGAGAAGGCCTCATCCAGGCTCAAAGAGCTACCGCGTGTCACTCAGCCCTGGTTCCGCCCCGTGACATGGCAGGGCAGAGCTCCCTGAGCCCCCTGACTGGATCTGCAGGTGCTTTTCCAGAAGCTGCCCTGGCTCTGTCTTGCCACCTACGCTCACTATTGCCTCTTCCCCACCCCACCTGGCCCAGGGTGGCACCTGACGGCAGGATGGTGGGCCCACATCCGGGCCATGTGGACACCGGACAAAGAGACCTTCAACTTGGCCGTTGCTCCTCAACACACAAACCAACCCAACCAATCAGCTCGTCCCTCGCCCTGTCTGGTCTCAGTGTGGCTGCTCAGAACCAGGAGCGAGACACAGGCACTCCCTCTGCTAGAGCTTGACACGTGTCTCGGCTCCTCCTGGACGTGTGCCCCTCAGTTCACAGGGGGATGGAAATCCAGGTGCCCCTGAGGGCTGAGGACGGTCCTTCTCACTACAAGTCAGTCCCCGCTTTCGTGCAGACGTGAGACCGCCAGGCCCTCCCCGCACCCAGCCCTCCCCGCACCAGGCCGCCCCTGCCCCCAGCCCGCCCCGCAGTCGACATGCAGACAACCCTGTCAGCCAGGCAGCGCTGGAAACCCAGTCCGAGGCGAGGCGCTCACTCACCTGGCCCTGCTGAGCACAAAGGAGTCTTTGACCATGACCACCGGGCCCAGCTCGGGACATTCGGAGTCGTGGTACTGGCTGCAGTCCTCGCACCCTGCACACAGACAGCCAGGTCACCAGGAGGACACTGCTCGGCCCCAAGCCCGAGGGGGTGACCGAAGGGCCCCCTACGAACAAAACAGCGCACACAGGACGTGCCCCAGGAGAAGGCTCGGCCCCCCGGCACGTCTCACAGCAGGCAGAGGCCCGTGTGGTGATGAAGAAGGAAGCTGCCCAAGGGGTGACAGTAAACGCAAAGTCACCAATTCCACCATTGGCCATAAGTCTACCGCATCGGCAGTCCCTTCCTGTGCCCTTGGGTTACGTGGCGGCACCAACCGCGGCCCCTGCGATGGGCGCTATGCTGGAGTTTGAGAAAGATGAGCCTGCTTGCCGAAACCGGTTTAGCTCAGTGGATGGAGCGTCGGCCTGTGGACTGAAAGGTCCCAGGTTCGATTCCGGTCAAGGGCATATACTTTGGTTTATGGGCACATCCCCAGTAGGAGGTGTGCAGGAGGCAACTGATCGATGTCTCTCTCTCATCGATGTTTCTAACTATCTCTCTCCCTTCCTCTCTGTAAAAAAATCAATAAAATATATTTTAAAAAAAAGAAAAAAAAGATGAGCCTGCTAGAACTAACCCGGCAACCCGTTTCTCATGGAACAAACTGTGTTTTTTAAAGCCAGCAAAGCCATCTCAACTGAAAAAGAACCAGCTCTTCTGTCTCATAAAGACATAATGTACGCATGGCTTTGCCCGGACAGCCCGCGCCACACCAGCCACACACCAGCCACACCAGCCACACCGGAGACAGGCCACTCACAGATGAACATGATCTCCTCGCTGCCATCCTCAGCCATCACCGACACCTGTCAGGGCACGAGAGGGAGAGAGAGGTTGTTAATGACGGGCTTTTTGCTCAAGGCCTCCTGGCGCCTGGGCTTTAAGGCCCACGTGGGGGAGGTGGTGGTTCCCTTTATGGTGGGATGGGGCTGGGGCCTTGAAATGTGTTCTCACCCAAAATAACCCTAGCTAATAAAAGAGTGATATGCAAATTGACCATACTTCTGCTTTGCCTACCAGCCACGCCCACCAGCCAATCAGAGTGAGTATGTAAATTAACCCAACCAAGATGGCTATGGCCACAGAGAAAGCAGGAGGGAGGCTTGGGTTGCCCCTGGTGATGGAGGAAGCCAAGCTTTCCACACACCCTCCCAGGCCTAGGCCTCAGCTTAAGACAACAAAGTTTCAATGGCTGTGCGAGCACAAGGTTTGGTTCTGCTCCAGGCTATAAAGTTTTAATTGTAGAAAATAAATAAATCCCAGATCCCAGGGCCTCTGCTTGGGTCACCAGGAGGCGTGGCCGGCCTGCAAACCACCCCAGGTCCCTCACCCAGGCCACCCCACAGCCCAAGGGAACATCCACCCTGATCCTGGACACCCTTCAGGGCAAACCAGCTGGCCCCCACCCATGCACTGGGCCTCTATCCTATCTAATAAAGGAGTAATATGCAGATGGACCATCACTACCTGGATTGGGCCTAAATGGGCAGTTGGACATCCCTCAAGGGGTCTCAGATTGGAGAGGGAGCAGGCTGGGTTGAAGGACACACACCCCCATGCATGAATTTCATGCACTGGGCCTCTAGTGTTTTTAACAAAAGCAATTGAGCTGAACGGCCTCTATGAGGAAGTCTTCTGAATGCACACGTTCATCTTTTTATATTAGCCTGTTTCCATGGGTAAAGTAAATATATCATCGTTTTTTAAAGCCACTTTCCACACGGTCACTTTTTTCCTTCCTCACTGGACTGGGACGTCCCCCAGGGCAACCATACCTAGTGCTGCCACCGCCGGGGTCTGCCACCCAGGGAGCTCCTGGTTCTCCTGGGACCAAAGCAACCGCGACCTCGTGCAGGGGGGCGCCCTGCTCTCCACAAAACCGGCCAGACCCGGTCACTTCTGTTCCCTGGCCATCCTCCAGGGACAGCTCAAGGGTGACCGGCACCGAGACAGCTGGGCTCAGACCCCCACCTATTTCAGGGTGACCTGCACGTGTTAATTCCAGAGCCCGATTCCGGACCAAGAAATGGAAACGGGAAGGCTCACCTCGTGCAGCTGTGGGAAGCATGAGGTGCGATATACCTGCACCAACCTGCCACTCAACGGTGGCCCCTTCCCTCCCACGCCTTCCACCCCGGAGAAGCCAACCCTTCCCGCATCCTCCATGTCATCCGAGCCCCGCTGCCGTGTACACCGTTTGGGAAGGGTGCAGCCTGGCACGTCCTGCAAGCTGTTCCGCAAGCCGCCCCCTCCCCTTGAGCCTGAAGAGTGACACGCTGACAATGCCAAGTCCAAAGGAAACCTTGGATCTGCGGACACGTGTTTCCCTCGCAGAGAACAGAACTTGGGTTGCATTAGCAGTGAGGTCTGGACATTTTCCTTGTTTCCTCGGTTCCAGTGAGAAGTGATGGTACCTGCTTGGAGGACTCTCCCGGTATTTACAGAGCACCTCCTGGTGCCACCCAGGGCCCAGGCCTCAGAGGCCCCGCTTGCTCCTGCCCCGAGCAGGCCAGCCCTGGAGTGAGGCGTTTCTCCTTCGTGGCCTTTGGGGTGAGGGGGGCAGCACATGGGCCCGTCTTCTGTCGTGGACGCGGGTTATTTAAGGGTTTCCTGCCACGCGCACCGGGAAGACAGTTCAAACAGGAATCTGTGCTGGTCAACAAATCGTGCAAAGCAATGACGCTCTCACAGGAAAGGGCAGTCTTTCGGGCGAGTGTCTGCGCCCTGGAGAACATTCTATCACATTCTATCAGCTCTAATAAGACAGCCCCCCTGCGCCCAGGCACTTCCGGGACCCCCACCACCACCAGGCGGCGCTATAGGATTGCTTTACCCGGGGCAGCAGTACAAGGGCCGGTCCGGGCCTCTGGGAGGACACAGAGGGGCTGCTGGGAGGACCCAGACTTGGCCAAACAAATGTGTCCTCCTCTTCCGCTTCTGGAGAGAAGCTGGCCAATGCCTCAGCTCCCAGGGAAACACGTTCAAAAAGGGGGTAAAATCTAGAGCAATGTGCGCAGGCTTCCCCGTGGTCATCAGGACGGTGGCCTCCAGGTTCCGCACAGCGGCTGCCTGAGCATCAGGCCCGTGCCATCCCTCCAGTGAGGGCTGTGCTCCAGGGGCACGGGAGCCATGGCGCCAGACCCAGACCTCAGGTTTGGGGGCCGGTTCCTCTCCAGGTGAGAAGTCCACCGTGTGGGACTGAGATGGAAAGAGGCCCCACGGCCACCTGCGGCATGGACAGCCCAGAAATCTCCTAAGACTATTGGGAGCTTTGCACACATTATCAGTAAAAACACGGTGTTTAAAGGACCCCAGCTACGAGCGGTTCTAAAGCCTGCACTCACCCAGCAGTGAGCTGAGAGTCCGGGGAACACCCATTAATCCCAGCGCAGACCCTCGCACCCAGGGCCCGGCAGACAGGGCTGTGCCAGGGTCCCAGGAGGGCGAGGGAGCGCAGCTCACTCGCTGGCAGAACGTGCACGGGCCATGTGAAAAGCTCAGTTAATAGGCATGTGACTACTCTAGTCCGTCCTGCACAGACAGTACTGTCTCTCTGTGACCGGCTCACTTCTCTCACATCCTGTCCTCCAGGTTCGTTCACGCTGCAGCCAGCGTGTGCCAGGACGCCCTTCCTTTTTTTATTTTTTTAAAATATATTTTATTGATTTTTTACAGAGAGGAAGGGAGAGGAGTAGAGAGTTAGAAACATCGATGAGAGAGAAACATCCATCAGCCGCCTCCTGCACGCCTCCCATTGGGGATGTGCCCACAACCAAGGTACATGCCCCTGACTGGAATCGAACCTGGGACCTTTCAGTCCACAGACCAATGTTCTATCCACTGAGCCACACTGGTTAGGGCCGTCCTTCCTTTTTAAGGCTGAATCACGTTCCACTGTCGGGATGGGGCACACTGTTTGTCTCTCCTCTGGGGCTGGCCATTTGGGTTGCTGCCGTGGTCTCACTACCGTGACTGACTGCTGCTGCGGACAGGCGTGCACACAGACCTCTGTGAGAGCCTGCGCTCAGGGCTTTGGGGTGCATACTCAGACGTGAGATGGCGGTCATATGGCCGCTCTATGTTGAATTTTTGGAGGACCCTCCATGCGGCTTCACCACACACCATCCCCACCAACAGCGCGTGGAGTCCCAGTTTCTCCACTCCTTTCCCACACTTGTTAAAGTTTCTGATTTTTTTTTAAAAAAATAGTAGCCATCCGAATGGATGTGAGGTGGTAAAAGATGACTTTTTAATGTGATCTACAGAGGCTGGGCTGTAGAAAAAGTAATCAGCTTTGAGATGTTGGAAAATGAAAACTTGCTCATTTTAAAACACAGGTAGCTAAAGAGAAGGAAAGAAACCAGCATTTCCCAGGAGGCTGCTGTGTGTGTGACACGGAGATCCTTTATCCATCCGATAGCCTGGCGGGGACGTCCCAGGCCATCCCTGCCCACTAACATACATGACACAGGGAGGCAGAGGAGGGGCCACAGGGCTGCCTCCTGGGCATGTGCTACGGGCCTGGCTGACTCGCCAGAGCCTTTTCAGGGTGCAAAGCAGCTCTCCCCGAGAGAAGTTCAAGGTGAGCCTCACAGGGAGGATCAGCTCGGCTGTTACTAAGTTTTCAAATATTCCAGATTCACAGGGAGTTTCAAAAATAGCACAGAGAGGTCCCGTGTGCCGTTCACTCCGTTTTCCCCAAAGCTGTGTCTTATGTAACTGTGTGTGTAATATAGAAACGCTCACGTCACAGCAGCGCCAAGGACAGGTTGCTATCGAGACCAGGAACACTGGCCTCGGCACAGTGCGTGTGCACCTACTCGTGTGCATTTCATCACGGGTGCAGGCTCATGCATCCGGACTGCCATCAGCATTCAGGACCATCCTGCTGGGAGGACCTCCATCTGTGTCGCCTTTACAGTCACCTCCTTTTCCCCGCCACCCCTGTCTCCACCGGTCATGTTTCATTTCAGGAATGCCATATAAATGGACCCAGACATTTGTGACCTTTGGAAACTAGTTTTTGTGTTTTGTTTTGTTTTTAATTCAGCATAATGCCCTTCAGACCCATGCAGGTTGATGGGTGTCTGAAGAGTTCGTTCCTTTTCACTGCTGTATAATATTCCAGGACACGGCCGACCACTCGCCCACGGAAGACACAGGATTTCCCCGTTTCTGTCTACCACAAATAAAGCCTCTTTAAACAACTGGGCATGGGGTTTCCTGTGGACGTAAGTGGTCATTCTCTGGGACAAATGCCCACGAATGCCTCTCTGGCCCCGTGTTAAGTGGGTATTGGTGAAACGGAAGGCAGCAGGAAATGAGGAGGACTGCATAAGAGATGAACTGATGCCATAAAAAAGCCACAGGAATGAGTCTACAGGACCTTGTGGTTGTCACTCATTCAGAGGGTCACCAGGAGTCAGAGCCGCGTCAATGCCACATAATACACACGTTAAGTGGATATTTCGTTTTGTGTGTTTTTATTGATTTCAGAGAAAGGAAGGGAGAGGGGGAGAGAGAGAGAAACACCAATGAGAGAGAATCATTGATTGGCTGCCTCCTGCACGACCCCTCCTGGGGATGGAGCCCGCAACCCCGGGCATGTGCCCTGACCAGGAATCAAACCGTGTCCCCCTGGTTCCTGGGTCGATGCTCAACCTCTGAGCCACGTGGCCGGGGTTTCTGTTTAGTTTTTAAGATGCGGTTTCTCCCGCTCCTCACCAGCAGCTGGTTCAGTTTTTAGGTGGCCATTCTCACAGAGGCACAGTGGTCTCTGGCGATGGTTTCAATCTGCATTTCCTCCCCTCGTGGCTAATGAGATTAAACACCTTCTCGACGTGCTACCACTTGTAAATCCTCTTCAGTAAAACGTCTCTTTGTGTCTCTTGCCCAGGTTCCAGCTGGACTGCCTGGGTTTCTGATCGCCGTGTTTTCAAAGTTCCTTCTACATCTAGATCCTTTGTCGGATATTTTCTCCCCGGTGAGGGCTCGTCTTTTCATCCTCTTCACAATTGTGATGAAACCCAACTTAGTTTTCCCATTTTGGTGCCACATCTAAGACCTCTGCACTCGGCTCTCAGTCCCAAAGGCTTTCTCCTACATTTCTTAGGAAAGATTTAACCTTTTTGTATTTCACATGTAAGCCTAATATCCAGTTTGATTTATATTGATGTGAGATGGGAGGGCACATTCCAAGTTCATGTTGATGCTTAGAGATGTCCAGCTGCGTCAGCACCACGGAATCGCTCTGGCACCTTTGTCCGGAGCCAGATGGGCACGTTTGCGGGGGGCTGTTTCCGGTCCTCCCTTCTGCTCTATTGATTTCTGCGTCTATCCCTGCGCCAACACCACTCCCGGCAGAGACCGTCAGTGCAATCCTGATTGCCATCCCTTTGCAGGCAGTCTTGTAATTGGTAGACTGGTTCCCCTGCTTTTTCGAAATCCCTCCACCCATTCTGGCCCCTTGCCCTTCCATATAAATTTTAGAACAATCCTATCTACAAAAAGTCTTACTGGGATTCACATGTAATTGTGGTAAAATCTTATTTAAGAGAACATATCCCACATATTATCATTCCAACGTGTGATTCATGTTAAAACTCATTTGTAATTTCCTCACCCTACGTTGTGAAAGTGCAGGCTGTGTTTGATACTTCGAGCCCCTCCTAATTCGAGCAGCCACATTTCAGGTGCTCAGCAGCCAGCCTGGCCGAGAGACTCAGGGTACTTTTTAATCAAGGCAGACATGTCCCAGTGGCTGCATGCCCTCGTGACAATATTAAAAACATTAAAGAAAAAAATAATGAAGAGGGGAATAAAAAACACAAAAAAAGAGTGGTTTTCACTAATGTGCTGAATTGTTCTGAAAGACGCTCTGTGAGGGCCACTCCGGGGGAGGTAGGTGGGTAGAGGTGAATTTTGGGTGACACTGCAATTCCCATGCGGGAGTTCTGACACATCATGGCACATTAAAGGCCCTGAGAAGTCCTGCAATAAAAATCTATGTCTTTCTAGCCAGCACCCTTTGTATGCGACTCCCAAGCCCCTCAATCTCTTAGAATTTTTATTTTAGCTGCAGTGACCTCACATTTCATGGCCTGTTTTAATGTTGAGCACTGGTAGGTACACAGGCATTCATATCTTTTAGCCTGAAAAGAAATTCTTTCTAAACAATATTTTTTATTGGTTTCAGAGAGGAAGGGAGGAGAGACACAAACATCAATGATGAGAAAGATTGATTGGCCGCCTCCTGTACGCCCCACACTGGGAATTGAGCCTGCAACCCAGGCATGTGCCCTGACCGGGAATCAAACTATGACCTGCTGATTCAGAGGTTGATGCTCAACCACTGAGCCATGCCAGCCGGGCCTGAAAATTTTATTGTATTATTTCTTTTATTTCTTCTGTTTTTTTCTTCCTGAACATCTTAGTTTCATCAAAGACAACATCTACATTTCTGATCTTCATGTCTTGTTCTTTAAGAGGGATTTCTGAGCAAAGAAGGGAGAGAAAGGTCTATACTGTCTCCTTAAAAATGGAAACTGAGGTAACATTAACTTTATTATGTTGATTAGAGCTTTAATTGGCAGTCATCTTTTTACTTAACAAAAAGAGGGTGTGCGGGAGCACTGATTCTTATTAAATCACTAGAGGCCTGGTGCACAAAATTCATGCACTTGAGGTGGGCAGGCTCCCTCAGCCTGGCCTGTGCCCTCTCGCAGTCCAGGAGCCATAAGTGGGCCTAAGCCAGCAGTCGGACATCCTTAGCACTGCTGTGCAGGTGGGAGAGGCTCCTGCCACCATCCCTGCACTCGCCAGCCGTGAGCCTGGCTTCTGGCTGAGTGGCGCTCCCCCTGTGGGGAGCACACTGACCACCAGGTGGCAGCTCATGTGTCGAGTGTCTGCCCCCCTGGTGCTCAGTGCACATCATAGAGACCGATCATTCTGCCATTCAGTCAATTTGCATATTAGCCTTTTATTATATAGGATTGCATATTAGCCTTTTATTATATAGGATTGCATATTAGCCTTTTATTATATAGGATAGGCCTTGTGTGACAGACACAAACTTTTAAAGCTAAGCCTCCTGGGGGCTTTGGAAAGGTCCTCCTGCACCCTCGGCCTGAGGATGGGGAGCACTGTATGAATGAGACGTGTCAGGGAGCCGAGTCCAGAGGAGGCCTTCAGAGTTACAAACACTTGGACTACTCCTTCTCATACTCCTAGTCCAGCAGTACAGTCCCCTCTCCCCCCAGAAAACAAGTGGGCAGTGACAGTCCCCTCACAGGAAGCACGATGTAAGGACATTCTACCTCTAAGGGGTTTGCTTCCAGCCCAGCAAGGGCAGAAGGCCAGCTAACAGGGTGTTCTGATGACACCTGCAATATAGCAACACTTGTGGCTGTAAGTTGCTGGACATCAACAAGTCAAATGCAGCCAGTAACATAGGGCACCTCTCAGTAAGGAAAGGTTACTCACACCAGCACCCACTCGTGCACCCTGAATCTGCTGCCCCATTTCTGTTTTCTTTCACTGCAAACGTCCTGGGGAGAACTCCCACGGCTTCACCTCCCGTTCTCTCTTCAGTGGAAAAAGCACCTCTCCTTGCCGCACGCCCCCCACCAGCTCCCGCCTGGGCCACAGCCCCGCATGCCGCCCCCCTCCCTCCGGAAAGCCTGTCTTCTGCGGTCTCCCAGGCTGTTTCTCCTTCCCACGCCCTGGGAGCTCCTTCCTAACCCCTCCTCACCCCCTCTTCCCAGCCAAAGCCACTGCAGGGGGCACCGGGCTGGCCCCTGTCCTCTCTCCCTCTGCACCCAGCACCTACCCCAGCATCTCTTAAGCCCATGCCCCAGTCCAGCGATGGCCCTCCCAAGGCCCTGGACCCCACCCAATGCCTGGTTCCTGGCACCACCCAACATGCTATCTAATAATCTAATTAAAGAATAATATGCAAATTGACCGTACCTCCACTATACCCATAAGCCATGCCCACCAGCCAATCAGAGCAAGTATGCAAATTAACCCAACCAAGATGGCTATGGCCAGAGAGAGAGCAGGAGAGAGACCTGGGTTACCCCTGGCAATGGAGGAAGCCAAGCTTTCTGCACACCCTGACAGACCAGGCCTCCACTTAAGGCAACACAGTTTCAATGGCTGTGCAAGCACAAGGCTTGGCTCAGCTCCAGGCTAAAAAGTTTCAATTGTAGAAGAAAAATCCCAGTACCAGGGCCTCAGCTTGGGTCGTGGGGTGGGGAGGAGGGGGAGGGAAGAGGAGGGGGAGGGCCTTGCTCAGGCCACCCCACGCCCCAAAGGAACACTCATCCTGAACCAGGACACCCTTCAGGGCAAACCAGCTGGCCCCCACTCGTGCACCAGGCCTCTATCCTATCTAATAAAAGAATAATATGCAGATTGACCATCACTCCAACACACAAGATGGCTGCTCCCATGTGGTCAAAAGATCCTACCCCCATGTGGACACAAGATGGCCACCACAAGATGGCCAGCATGGGAGGGCAGTT
>PVJN01018988.1:0-38113 GCA_004026805.1 Lasiurus borealis
GGTGAGCACCCGGCCAGCGGGAGGGTCACCAAGGGGAGACATAGTGTTCCCTGTGGGTAAGACAGACCAAGAAAGCTGCCCTTAGAGTGCCAGGGGCCGGTTCTGCATTTCCTGGCAGCGAGGGGAAGGGCCTGCGGCGCGCCTAGGAACAGGCTGCCAGTCAACTATATTTATGGAGCAGCTGCTGCGCAGACTTTGAGAAGGAGGAGGAGACAGGCCTTGTCCTCAAGAAGCTTGTGATCAAAGAGAGAAGAAAGCTCCCCACCTACTGTAAACCCTTCGCATTCTCGACGGCATTCGAAATGGGGGGGACTTGGTGAAATTCAGGGCAGAGTCTGAGCCTTGTCTCTCGAAGTGGGTGTCAGGGACCGGCAGCATCAGCAGCATCTGGGAGCCTGTATGCATGCATATGAGCATAATAACCAATGAACATAGACACTGGGGGGTTGGGGTATGCCTGGGAGGGGGTGGGCAATGGGGAGATATGCATACATGTAACACAATAAAAAAATAATAATAATAAAATAAAAATAATAATAAAAGAAAAAAAGAAATGCAGAATCTTGCACCCAGAGTCAGAATCTGCACTTGACCAAATCCCTATAGATCAGTGGTTCTCAACCTTCCTAAGGCCGCCACCCTTGCATACAGTTCCTCATGTGGTGGTGACCCCCGACCGTGAAATGTTGCTACTGTTATGCATCGCGATGTAAATATCTGTATTTTCCGATGGTCTTAGGCGACCCCTGTGAAAGGGTTGTTCGGCTCCCAAAGGTGTCGTGACCCACAGGTTGAGAACCGCTGCTATAGATGATCTGAGCTTCAAATTTCAGATGATCAGTGCTTTTTGAGTTTCAGAAACACTAGAGGGACCTGGATGTGGTGAGTTTCGAATATTTTGAGAGGGCAAGCTTCCTCAAAATAATCGATTCAGTGAGTAAATGGGTAGAAAGGGCAGTTCATTTCCTGTGAGCTCCTTAAACTCTGGCATCTCATCTCAGCCTCATTTACTAGTGTAAGTGCCGCCGTTCTTATGAAATTCATATGGGAGCTCAATGAATTCCAGTTGCATAGGTGCCTCTCCCTTTAGCCCCTGTTCAGTGGAATCCTGTGGAAATTGCTGTGAATGAATTATGGTTATAAAGGCAGCCAGTGAATTTTGGGAACATGCAAATGATTATTAGAGGAGAGGGCAAAGCTATAGGCAAAGTCAGAGACACAGATGTGAATTAAAGTGAGAATTTGGGGCTGACACTGGTTTGGCTCAGTGGATAGAGCGTCAGTCTGCAGACTGAAAGGTCCCAGGTTCGATTCTGGTCAAGGGCATGTACCTTGGTTGTGGGCACATCCCCAGTAGGGGATGTGCAGGAGGCAGCTGATCGATGTTTCTCTCTCATCGATGTTTCTAACTCTCTATCCCTCTCCCTTCCTCTCTGTAGAAAATAAATTAAAAAATATTTTAAAAATATGTATAGCCCTAGCCGGCTTGGCTCAGTGGATAGAGCGTCAGCCTGAGGACTGACGGGTCCCAGGTTTGATTCCAGCCAAGGGCACACGCCTGAGTTGCAGGTTTGATCCTCAGTGGGGGATGTGCAGGAGGCAGCCAATCAATGATTCTCTCTTATCATTGATATTTCTATCTCTCTCTCTCCTTCTCCCTTCTTCTCTGAAATTAAAAAAAAAATGTATAAAGTAAGAAAGTTTTGGACCCCATGATTACCTGCAATGGTTCCATCTAAGTCTTGTGCCACTTGGCATTTGCTACTCCTGGTTCCCCATCTTTCCCGGTTTAAGACAACTGGTATTCTTTGTTTCACTTGCACTGAAAACCATTGAGAGTTCATTTTCTTACCTTTTCTGTCCCACCAGGATTGACTGATAGAGTTATCTACATTGGGCACACTCTATATCATGCATGTACATGTCATCAACATCAGTTATGACCATTTTACAGTAAGAGAATGAGAGTCCTCTGTTCAGTTCCCAGATACTTTCCCACCTCCCACCCCAATTTCCGACGTGTTCTAAAGCATAACACAGCCCACACACCTCAAAATCAGGCCAATCCCCAGCAGAAGGCATGTGTGGAAAGACAACGCGTGTTAGAGGAAAATTCTGATCATGATGGTGATAACCAAGAAGGGATAAAATATATACAGGGTGTGGCATGTTTCTTGCCCCTGCAGGAACTCACTCATTGCTGCCAACAACCCTTGAGATAAATTCTGCTATTACTTGCATTGCACAGGAGAGGAAAGTAAGGCACGCTCTGCTCCTACAGACAAGGCAACATCCGCCTGAGGCTATCCACCTGCCATGTGTCCAAAACGGAAACCATCGTCACATGCCACGATATTTTGAACTTAATTAAAAAAATCAATTTGCAATGAATATCATAAAAATAAATATATTACTCACAATGCAGGTGTTCTTGAATATTTTCGGCTGAAAATTCGCACGAAAAATAATTTTAAAGTTGGCCACTCAGGGAAAACTTTTTTAAAAAAAATATATTTTATTGACTGAGAGGAAGGGAGAGGGATAGAAAGTCAGAAACATCGATGAGAGAGAGACATCGATCAGCCGCCTCCTGCACGCCCCACACTGGAGATGTGCCCGCAAGCAAGGTACATGCCCCTGACCGGAATCGAACCTGGGACCTTTCAGTCCGCAGGCCGATGCTCTATCCACTGAGCCAAACTGGTCTTGGCAAAAACTTTTTTTTAATAGACTCAGGTGGCATGTGGGGAAGGTCCCCCGCTTGCGTCTACAGATGCTTATGGAGTACCATGGGTTAAGACCAGTCGGTTCGGTGGGAGAAAGGCAGTAATATCTCTGAAAAGGCCATGAGTTTACTTCTGCTCCTCAAGTATGAGCAGCTGAGAGGGGTAGTGTAGCTCCAATTCATATTTTGAATTTAATTTAAAAAATCAATTTGCAATGAATATTATAAAAATAATTATATTACTCACAATTCAGGTGTTCTTGACCTCGCAGGGCCTCAGTTCCTATTGGCAAAATGGGGTTAATTATAGCACTGACATCATAGAGTTGTAAGGATGATAAGAATTAAAATACACCAGGTCCTACATGTGGTGGGTGGCAAAAAGTGGTGGTGCTTGATTCCGTCACTGGCTGTGGAATAATGGAGTCTCTATGGTTTTAAGAAGGAGAAGCTCTAGCTCTGCCTACCTACCAAGTGAGCTGCATTTTTCTGTTTGTCCGTCCTGCAACCTTCCTAAAAATGCAGTAGCATTTATATCCTCTGTCTCTGTTCTGCCTATCTGGTGATGACCCCTGCTGTGCGGATTTCTCTCTTGGAGGTTGAATTAAGCCCTTTACATTCTCACTTTGTTTTGATTTGGGGTGTTCAGACACAATGGAAATGGAGAACTCATATTCAGGGCACTTTTATAGTTTCAGTGTTCGAGACTATTCGCTGGTATTTATTTGATTAGGATTCACCCTGGGCCTTACTTCCAAAACAGAATTTTAAGTAACTACAGCTTCCCTTCCAAAATAGGCCTTTGTTTATATAAATGCTGAGAAAATACGACCAATTTGATAGCTTATGTACAATCACCAAAGAAGCCCTTAAGTTTTGTGTGTTTTTTTTTTTTAAATCAATTCACTGCACACTTAATGTGTTTTGGGCAGTAAAATGAGATACCAAGGAGAAAAGAAAAAAAATGAAAGATCCTTGTTCTGATTTTGTTGGGAGGGAAAAGAAACATAAATATACAAAGGCAACTGAAGATTAATGAAAAATAATTAATGAATGAAGACTGTATTATGATGTGGCCCAGAATTCCAAGAAAATAAAGGAGAGGAACAGAATGGAATGATTAGCTCCGAGTGTCTTATGAGAAATGTCAAAAAGATAGGTCAAGATGACTATCAGACAATAGTGGTAATCGTTATTGCTGTAGATTACAGAGCCCTATCTACATGCCAGGCACATGGCTGAGCATTTTACATAGGATTAGCACCCTCGGAGGTCATTTATCTTATTATTCTTATTTCACAGACGGGGACAGCAAGCTGATAGGGGAATTGCCCAGGGCACACAACTAATGGGATGTAGAGTCAGGATTCAAAAACCTAAGTTGGTCTGACACAAACCCACGTAGAGAAAAACTCAAAAGGTCTGTTGGGAAGAAGATCATCACTCTTCTCAGTGGCAGAAAGGTCAGAAGGTGAAGAGAGACACCAGCTCCAGAACAGAGGAGCCGCCCGAGGGAGAGGGAGGGAGGAACTAGCTGCTGACAGTGGCTTTGAACGCTAACCTCAAGGGCCCAGACCTAACCAAAAAGGTAACAGGACCCTCTCGTGTAGAATAACAGGATGAAATCCAGTTTGGCCGAAGTAATCCCTGCAGCTGTGGGGAAAAGAGACTGAAGGGAGCCCAGTTGGTGTGGCTCAGTGGTTGAGCATTGACCTATGACCCACGGGGTCATGTTTAGATTCCCAGTAAGAATGCATGCCCAGATTATGGGCTTGATCCCCAGTAGGGGGCGTGCAGGAGGCCACTGATCAAATGATTCTCTCTCATCATTGATGTTTCTATCTTTTCCTCTCTCTTCTTCTCTGAAATATATATATATATATATATATATATTTTTAAAGAGACTGAAGGGAGGAGAAACTTGTCTGCAGAGAGAACCAGAAAGAGGTCCTCACAGGTCCTCAGGCAATGGGCATCAGAGATAGCACATCAAAGAAATGGGCTTCTCGCTCTCAGTATTCTGATATCCATGTGCTGAATCAGCGCACCCAAAGCTGAGAGCTCAACCTTAGATTTCCACCTCTGCACTCAGAACTCTGAAAATAAAATGCCTTGACGCTGGGCTTTGTCTTCTGGTTGCCAATGGCACTAAGGATCGTTTCCATCATGTGGCAAAGAAAGATGCCATCGATGGAACACGTGTCTTTCACTGTATCCTTAAATCACATTACATCGTGTCACGTTATCGTCTTCCGATCTGAAAGGTTATATGTGTGGTTTTTTTTGTTGGATGGATTTTTAGAGAGAATGGAAGAGAGAGGGAAAGACAGAGAGAAACACGGATGTGAGAGAAACACAGAGATTGGTTGTCTCCTGCACCCACCACAACCAGGGCCCCAGTCTAGGGAGGAACCTGCAACTAAAGTATATGCCTTTGACCTGAATTGAACTGGGGATCTTTTAGTCCATAAGCCGATGCTCTATCCTCTGAACCAAACCGGCTAGGGCTGCCTGTGTGTTTTTTTCCATTTAGTTATTTTTCCCTACCTTATTACTAAATAGTAATATATCTATATGATCATCTGAATGAAAATCATTTTTAAATTTTGATGGGAATTTATACCCAGCACACACACACAAAAAAAATGAGTGATGGAAGAAGACATTGCTACATCCTGGCAGCCCTGCATCTCTCCTTTCTGGTTTTCTGTTGCCCCCACATCCAGCCCTTCTTCGGTGCCCACTCCTGTCTGTCCCGACTGAAACGGGGTGCTTGGCCTGCACATAGAAATGACTCTTGGGGCCACACTGCTAGTTGGGAGGTATCATCCTCTTGGCTTAGAAAGAGCAACTTGTGGAAAAAAAAAATGGGGAAAATCCTAGATCCAGACAAAGCTAAAACTCCCGGCATCCCACGAAGTGTCTATAATATAAAAACTTCGCTTTGATATTTAATTGTCAGAAGAAAATAATTGCAAAAGAGATCGCCGTCGTTAATTGCGTCTTCCTGCGCCGGAGGAGGAGCAGATGGTCCTCACACGCAGGTCACTAATCCCCGATCCTGGGCATCCGCTGGGACTCGGCAGCGGAAACTCTATGCCCTTTGGTCACGGGGTGTGCCTTTAGGGACTTGGCCATAGAATGTTCTTGAACAGAAGTTTCTTTAACAGACTTTACTGCCAGGCTGCTCTATAATTCTGGACTCTGAAGCCAAGTACAAAACCTCAAAACCAGAGCTCTAAAACCTTTGGATAAGTGTAGGTGGAAATCTACTCTGGGTATATGACCCTGCCACCTGGATCCCCATTTTACCTGTGTTCTATCCATCATTAGTCTCTACCACCTCCTGGAAAACTATACAATACCATTTATTTTTATAAAAAAATTATTTAATTTTTATTGAGTTCAGGAAGGGAGTGGGAGAAAGAAATAGAAACATCTACGATGAGGAGAGAGAATCATTGATCAGCTGCCTCCTGCACATCCCACACTGGGGATAAAGCCTGCAGTCTGGGCATGTGCCCTGACCAGGAATCGAACTGTGACCTCCTGGTTCCTGGGTTGACACTCAACCACTGAGCCATGCTGGCTGGGCTATACAATACCATTTAGATCAGTGGTTCTCAACCTTTCTAATGCCATGACCCTTTAATACAGTTCCTCATGTTGTGGTGACCCCCGACCATAAAATTATTTTTGTTGCTACTTCATAACTGTAATTTTGCAACTGCTATGAATCTTATCTGTGTTTTCCAATGGTCTTAGGCGACCCCTGTGAAAGTGTTGTTTGACCCCCGAAGCGGTCGCGACCCACAGGTTGAGAACTGCTGATTTAGATGCTCACCTCACACCATACACTGAAAAGTATTGTGCCTTAGGTCTCTTGATGCCACAGGTTGATGTTTTACCTGCTTCATCCCTCTTGTTAGTACCGGTAAGATGTTGGCCCAGACTTTAGTGCAGCCAGGGGCTATGAAAAGTCTCTCTGTGTTACAAGAGCCTAACACGTACGTCACTCTTTTCATTTCTAGAAAATGAAGTGCCAGCCCCAGCCCCAGCCCCACCCCCGGAAGGTAAGTAAAGATACTACCTTACCCAGGTGGGCTGCAAATCCAGAAGGTCTCTCCCGGCAGGATTTGGCCTTCAGTGAAGCTGGGAGCTTTACTCTAAATCCTATGGAGAAGGTGGATGACCACAGTTGTCCTGGGTTTATAATAATAACAAGAATACATTGTGTCTATACAACCCTCTCACGTTGATCTAATTTAGATGACACGTCATATACTTGTGAAACCCTTTGAGTTATGCCAACATTGTAGTGCCGATGTTTTAGTGGTGTGGAGCTAAAGGCTTGGTGGGGCTTTTTCACATAAGTTCAGAGCAAACAAAATGCACACCCCTCTTGTGAGAGTGGAAAGCAGATCTTACCGCGATTCTTGGCGACTTGGTCTCTGCCACCATCAAGCACCTCCAGAAACTCTTCAGTGGGTTTCTAGGAAGATTTGGTGGCCTGAGTCTCAACAGAACCAATTTCTTCAGGTCTTAGTATCCTGTTGTCCACCAGGTGGCAACAAAAAACAAGGAGTGAAGAGTTTCGGTGAACTTGGCAGGTAGAGGGAGTGCCCGGTGACACCAGATGAAGCCAGCTTTTATACCTCCTACATAGATCCAAGGAAGAGAATAGGACTGATAAGATGACAGGCCTGAGTGGAAGGTTAAACTCCCAGCATGCATCTCCAGAACCATTTGTCTACCATGCAACTGATGCTCAAGATGGAGGTGATGTGCTTTTTCCTATGAAGACATCAAAATGCCTTCTCGCATCTCTTCCTCCTTGAACAGGATGAGAAACTGGCATTCGTTAAAGAATTATTCACATAGATTGTAGATACAGAGAATAGACTGATGGTGGCCAGAGGCCTGGATGGAAAAGGTAAAGGGTTTGAGTGGTACAGATTAATAGTTACCAGATAATCGTGGGAATGTAAAGTACAGCACAGGGACCAGTCAATAATATTCTGATAACTATGTGTGCTGTCAGGCAGGTAGTGGAAATATTAGAGCAGTGGTTCCCAACCTTCCTAATGCCATGACCCTTTAATACAATTCCTTATGTTGTGATGACCCCCAATCATAAAATTATTTTTGTTGCTACTTCATAACTGTAATTTTGCTACTGTTATGAATCATAATGTAAATATCTGATATGCAGGATGTATTTTCATTGTTACAAATTGAATATAAGTAAAGCATAGGGATTAATCACAAAAACAATATGTAATTATATGTTGTGAAATATTTATTTCTAATTACAAATAAATGAAATTTTGTCTTGAATCGTGGTGTAGCATGGGTAACAGTCTTAATATGACAAGAGTAAACTACATTGCTACATTTTGCTATACCAAAGAGCAGTGTGTTGGTTCCTAAGACCATGGGAAACAGGTGTTTTCCAATAGTCTTAGGCGACCCCTGTGAAAGGTTCATGCGACCTCCAAAGGGGTCTCGACCCACAGGTTGAGAACCACTGTATTAGAGGGAACACTTTGTAAAGCATCTGATTGTCTAACACTATGCTGTACACAAAGTCATATTGAACGTAAATGGTAATTGAAAATTTTTTGAAAAATTCACCCTGTGTATGTACAACTCTGCCTTAACCCTTCAGAAGGATACAGGGCTCTCTCCCAGATTCTTATTGATAACTGGGTCCAAGCAAACTTAACCGGATGCAGTGGAGAACTCTTAGAAAACATTTCTGTGTATTCAGTGTGCTTAACAGCACATACAAAAATAAAACACAGACCAGAGAGCAATTCAATAAATTCCAACCACTATGTTGACACAAGAAGCAAAACTCTAAGAACTTCACAGGGCAGTATGCAATTTCATGCATGTTACTTGAGTTGAGAATGTGGTGTGAAGACAAGCGTGGGAGGACACTGTAGACTAATCCAGCCTAGTCAAAAGCAGGAATCGAATAAGACTTCAGTTGCTTGTGATCTTTTTGCAATTAATGTGTGAGGGGATTATGAAGTTCCTCCACCCTGGAGACCATTTTCTGGAAGACCGTTAGAGAAATCTAACTGCTCACAGAAGCCCCTTTGTCCAGCTAAGAATACCAGACCACATGCCCCAAGCCCTCCAGTAGTATAAAAGAGTATTGTTACATGACAAAATGAATGAATCAGGCTCAGTGCCAGGAGTTTAAATAGGGGTGAAATCAACTTTAGTTTTCTTTCAACCAGTATAAATGTGTGACATTCTTCTTAGGAACTTCTCCTCTGGTATGTTTCCTTCTTGCACATACAGAGTTATCTTTGCCAACATTGTGTACATTGAGTCCTACAGGCCATTACAGACATGACTTTTCCCTCCTGTTCTTCAGATCAGTAGCTGTCACTGGGCCACTATCAAGTTTCCATCCTTATGCCATATGTCATAGTCGTTGCACAATACTGACTTCCTGTTTCTCAAACAAGTCTCCTATGAAACTCTGCTCAAAGTGTCTTTATTAGTTAACCAAGACTCAGATCTATATTCAATAAAAGAGAGAGAGTTCTTGCTTGAAAGAATTCCTTTCTTACATGTATCACAAGTCAGATACCATTTGAAGGTATCTAAACTAATGTGGTTTTGAACGGAGAGAAATGCAAAGTAGATGGTCTCAACTGATAAAATATGATTTCCCTGCTGTCATATTGTACTATTGGCACTTGACTCAACCCAGAAGATTAATATTTGTCCCAAATTATTTTATTTGAAACTATTGTACAATTACAGATTTTATACCCTGGCTATCTTATATTATCCTTCATAATAAAAGCCTAGGTGGTGTCATGTGCTATCATCACAAGATAGCTGCCACAAGATGCCACCATAAGATGGCCAGCAGGGGAGGGCAGTTGTGGGCAATCAGACCAGCAGGAGAGGGCAGTTGGGGGTGAACAAGCCAGCAGGGGAGAGCAGTTAAGGATGATTGGGCTGGCAGGAAAGGGCAGTTGGGGGCAACCAGGCTGCAGGGGAGAGCAGTTGGGGGGTGACCAGTCCTGCCAGGAAAGACAGTAGGAGGGGACCAAGCCTGCAGGGGAAGGCAGTTAGGGGTGACCAGGCCTCAGGGGAGGGCAGTGAGAGGTAACCAGGCTGGCAGGGGAGGGCAATTGGGGGCCACCTGGCTGGCAGGGGAGGGCAATTGGGGGCCACCTGGCTGGCAGGGGAGGGCAGTTGGGGTGATCAGGTCAGCAGAGGAGGGCAGTTGAAGGCGATTAGTCTGTCAGGCAGAAGTGGTTAGGGGCAATCAGCACTCCAGGTTTGATTCCAGGTAAGGGCATGTACCTTTGTTGCTTTCACATCAATGCTTCTCTCTGGCTTTCCCTCTTTCTTCCACTCTCTCTGAAAGATCAATGGAAAAATATCCTATGGTGAGGATTAGCAAACACAAACAAATAAATAAAACATATAAATAAATAAGTTTTTAAAAATGTGCTTGTACTTTCCACACAGAACCAAATAAAGAGAAGGAAGCCGGAACTGCACCAGCAAAAGGTGAGTGAAGCAAGGGAGGATGGGGCTGAATTCACTAGAATTAGAAGCAGAAGGAAGTCAGTAAGTATTGCCAGAGGGGCTCCATGGAATTTCTCTGCATTATCTTTCATCAGCCTAGTTATGTGTTCCTTGTTTTCAACTTATCTGTACAACCCAATCAGTATAATGGTAAATGGTGCTTTGATCCATTTTTATTACACACATTTCTAAAAGAAAAACAACAATGGTAAAAAAAATATATATGACAAGCACTTGTTGAGATGCCAGCAAGTTAATTGGTAGTTTCCAATTTCCAACGTACATATGAAGGAAAAGGGGTGTCTGGTCTTCTTGGGAATACACCAATTTGGAAATTCATCTGGATTGGCCAGTTTTTCTTGTCACTGTGCTAAACTGTTCCAGGTTTCACTAGTAATATTAAAGGCCAGCATCTCATTTTGTAACACTATGTATTCATGTAGATTTATATAATGACATATAGCTAGATAAGACAACTTTAAGGAAACATCACATTGCTCCTTACTGATTTGGAAAACAATCTGTTTCTGCAAAATTACTATTTTTACTTTATATGTAGATAGTCTAAACAATGTATAATCTTTATTACGTGGATCCATGAAATATAAATTTCTTTGTGTCCCTATGAGGGAAGTCATTGTCACTTCTGACCATCTGTCTTAACCTAAGGAGTATTAGTTTTCTACTAAAAACAGTTTTCACGGAGGCAGATTTGACAATTCTGCTTTATATGTTTGTATCACGACTTATACATTCATGCTTATTTGTGTAATGAATGACATAGTTTAAATTTTGGAATAGCCAATTATTTCCTGACTACAGTAAGACCTTTTTCTTTTTTCCTGGACACCAGTTCACAAATGTTAAGTACCTTCATTCTTACTATGTTGTATTTCATTACCTAATTCTTATTGTCTTCTATACATGAGTAAAATGCCTTTTTCTTTCTTCCAGTAGATTGGACAACTTTTCTCCCGCTAACTTGAACGTATGCGCTCATAAGTGAACACATAAAGTTGTTAGTACACTCACTTTGTCCTTGACCTTCAGTGGCTTCCATGGATAGTAACCTGAATACTAATCCTGGCTACATGAGATGGCCTGAAGGTTATTTGCTTCTGGAATGCAGACAATGCAAACTCCTAGAACTCCTCCCATGAGATGGGTTCAAGGATGTTTGGACATCTGGCTGAAGTTACTGTAACATTATTCTCTCCAAAGCTGGTGGCATACACCTCTGTGTCCAAATTTGGAAAGATGTCTGGGCCAGGTTGTAAGGCTTAACCAAGAGAGCAGATGATATAATCCCAGAGGGCAAGCTGTCAAAATTTAAACAAAGCTTGTGCTTGACCCTTCATGTGAAAAGTCATCCAATTATATTCGTGTGTTTAAATGAGAAAATGACTTTCTGTATATTACAGTCAACCAACCAGCCAAGCAGTCAAAACCAATGAACAAAACTCTTCTTTCTGGAGAAGCCATTTTGATGAAAGAGCCAGACCAGAGGACTAGGGAGGGACTCCTGAAATTCGTAGCCTTTTTCCCCTGACATTTGCAGAAGGGAAGCAAGGCCACGACCACAGACAGTGCCATGACTGCATACAGTCACATGCCCAAATACATAAACTGCCATGTATCAAAATCAATTTAGGCTAGAAGGTGACACCCCTAAATAAAGAAGATAGGTAAAAAGAAGTTGTTCCTAAGTATACAAATCTTTCAACTATTACCCACTTTCATCAGGAACATTTCAAAGAAAAATACTGAAGCGAAGAATACACACAGTCAACATTGCTGTCTGTGTGGCTGTGGTTGAGAAAGGAGATGTGCATGAGCATAAGCAAGATTGACAAGGGCCATAGGCCTTTTCTGCAGCATTGACTGGAATGTCCTTCCCTGCCCTTCGCCCTCCCCAGTCCTCAGTCCATCTAATTGATTTAACCCTTTTGCTTGGTTTTACTTCTTTATTCAGCTTTCCCCTGACTTCCATCTCCCTTCCTCCTCCTGACTTCTCTTGAACCTATGGCCTCTGTTGTTCAATCACTCTTTTCTCCATTCATCACATATTAATGGTTCATTTCTTTCCCTCACAGGTGTAAGCTTTTTGACAGTCTTACCACCTCATCTCATTTTTACTAGTTTTGCCAGAGTCGCACAAGGCAGTCTCCTAATAAATACCTGTAGAAGGAATGAACATTTGAATTTTTGCACTGGCTTAGCTGCTGAATCCATAGACCAGTGGTCGGCAAACTGTGTGGCCCCTTGAGTGTGGCTGTTCCACAAAATACCACAGCCTGGGCAAGTCTATTTCGAAGAAGTGGCGTTAGGAGAAATTTGAATTTAAAAATTTGGCTCTCAAAAGAAATTTCAATCGTTGTACTGTTGATATTTGGCTCTGTGGACTAATGAGTTTGCTGACCACTGGCCTAGACAATGGTAATCTAGATAGATTTTTATTTCTATTGTCTGGGCAGGATGATAAACATCCTATGCATACTTTTAATAATGAGTTTCAGAATGAGTCAATGATTCTGTGTATTGAGTGCTCAGAACAGATAGTCCTCAGAACAGATAGATGATGTACAACCAACTCACTAAAAGCTATTGAAAATGGTCATGCCTGGATATTAGCACATTTTCACACTTAATTGGTCCCCTATCTAAGTAATTGAAATATATTCAGTTGATAGCTCCAAGACTGTCACTGTAAAGATGTCATTCATACCAATACAACTTTAATATTCCCAGATATTTATGCAACAACCCGGAAATGTTCTGAACCTTTTTACGTAGCTGCAGACTATTGTCTAGTTCTGATATCAATCTTACAAATAATGCTTATGGGTAGATGTGCCAAGTTTTCACATTTACTAAGAATCTCTGTCTGAGAAACAGCTGACTTCCCAGAATGGGGTTTTACTATTTGTTGATTTGCTTGTTTGACTCTGGACTTGTCCATCCAGCTATCCTGTTCCTTAATACTGCCCGCTTTTTCTGGAATTGAAACAAGAGATGGCAATTTTTTAAAAAATGTGTTTAACTAAACAGCAATACCAGAATTTACATGTGCAAATCCCTTGAAATCTCTGGGAGATATTGTCCTTATAAAAATAAAGCTACCGTGACTTAGAATTCTTCCATGTATTCTGAAAGAATATGACAGGTGCAAAAAAATAAAAAAAAGGTAAAATACATATTTTTTTTATATACCATCAGTGGTCCAGAGAACTGTCTTTTATTCTGACGCTCATTTATTCAAAGGCAGCTGCGTATCAGGCCAGAGTCTAGTACTAGGTCCTGCCTTCCTGGAACTGACTTTGGGAGCGTTAGAGGAGAGAATGATCTTTGACAGAATTCAGTGCATTTCAGCTTTGAAAGCAGATAATTATCATGGAGAGCGATGTGTAAAGAAGAATGTAGGTGTTTAAATGAGATTATATTTTTTATGGTCAATCAACATTGAATCCATGAACATAAAGTAATGAGACTGATTCTCTTCTGTGCCTCAACAATGCGCCCTGTGGCAAGTGTCAAAACTGGTTGGCCCTGTAGGTGGTTGCAAATGTGCCAGCAGCCTTAGAATCAGAGATTACTTTGACAATAAGTACTCATTTTAATGCCTAAGTTCTGATATATGTTTTTTTAATTTTAGTTTTTGCATCTTATTAATGTATATAGTCTGTATATATTTTGATAAGCCCAGTTGGGATAGTTACTGCCTTTTGATAATCATGGCAAGAAAAGTAAAATCTTTCTTTTCCCAGTCATTAAAAAATAACCTTACCACATAAACTATCGTAAATGAATTTTGTGCATATTAAAGAGCTCACATAACTTCCTTTGGGAATGAACATGATTGGCAGAGAGGAAGTGAATCAACAGAAGGTCCAGAAAATTTCTCCTAAATAATATGATTCTTTTAATTTAAAAAATGATTATATTTTTTCTTCATTTAGGTCTCTTTACATCTGCAATAACACTATCTTCATGCTTCTTACTAGCATGCTAAACTATTTTTGTGGAATTTTACCTTTAGGTATCAGACAACCATCTACTAAAATGTCTCTGTGCTTTATCTGTGTCTTCTAACTACATATTTCTTTGTGAAGAAGTTTGTTAAAAATTAATATCACCATAGTTTTCATATCTATATCTATATCTATATCTATATCTATATCCATATCTATATCTATATCATCTATATCTATATCTATCTATAGAGAGAGAGAGAGGAAGAAGAAGGATAGAGAGAAACATTGATCAGCTGCCTTCTGCACAATTCCTACTGGGGATCGAGCCTGGAACCCAGGCACATGCCCTAACTGAGAATTGAACTGGTGACCTCTTGATTCATGGATTGATGCTCAACCACTGAGCCACACCAGCTGGGCAATATCACCATACTTTTTGATTCTAAGACAAAACCATTATAAGATGCAATATCAATTTAATAGATTTGAGGAAGAAAAAACTTATTAGACATGTTTATTCTAAGATGGATCTTGATCTCAGAAGCATCAAAATGTAAATGCATGTATCTTCTCATTAAGAAAACATAATAATTTAACAAATGCCTTAACACATGATGAGGTAGTGTTAGCCGTTGGTGTTATTGTCTTCTATATATGGTGGTTGTTGTTGCTATTTTTATTTTTAGTATGTTAATAATTACTAAAACTGGTTACCCTGCTTGAGGAATTTAAAAATCTGTCTAAATCATGTGTTTACCTGAGGCTTGTTTATAGTCACATGTATTTTATTTTTTTAGGTATTTTTAATATATATTTTTATTGATTTCAAAAAGGAAGAGAGAGGGAGAGGGAGAGAGAGAGATAAAAACATCAATGATGAGAGAGAATCATTGATCAGCTGCTTCTGCATGCCCCCCACTGGGGATCAAGCCCGAAATTCAAGTGTATTTCCTTGACCAGAATTGAACCTGGGACCCTTCAGTCTGCAGGCTGATGCTCTATCCATTGAGCGAAACATGTATTTTACATGTATTTTAATTTTATAGGCCTTTTGGTCTTTATTCTAAAATCTCAACAATAATCTCAAGTTTGTTTTACATTAAAAAAATTAATGTAAAAAGGCAATTGAAATCAACCATACATAGAAGTTATTTTATGCTTAAGAGAATATTTTATAAGAATGTAAATATCTATTATCAGTGGAAGTCTCTCCCTCAAGTTTTAAATTTCATGTGTATCCTCCAAAAATCCCATGTAATATGAGACTAAATCCTTTCTCTCCTTTCCAGACATTCTTCTTTGGGAATTTCAGTTGCTTAAAGAATCATTTTTTACGGTTTTACAAATGCTATTTTCCCACGACTTGAAGGCAAATAAAATCCTGCTTTGGTGAATTTCCCTTCAATGTAGCTAGGGGAGCTAGCGCAGCTGCTCAAGGTCCATGTCTTCATGTATGCTGTGAAAAACAGATGTGTATGTTTTCATCATCACTGTAGTCACTTTTTAAATAGAAAAAAAAGAGAGAAATTGTTACTTACATCATATATATATATATATATATATATATATATATATATATATGTTTTTTGCTTTGTTTTCTTTGAAAATGTTCTTTGTATGATGCCATACCTTTCCCATGTGTGTTGTTGAATTAGGCACAACTCAAAAGATTTGGATATTCAATCCCTTCTAGCAGTAGAACCTGTTTTTCCATGGTAAAGAAAAACGAAACCTTTCATTCTCATCCAATTCAACCAGATTTAAACAGGCAACTTTTTGAGAATTACATCTTAACTATGTTTCCTAATCTAAAGAAATGTCAGGACCAATGCTACTTTTATGTATGTATGTATGTATGTATGTATTTTATATTTTTTAATTGATTTCATAGAGGAAAGGAGAGGGAGATAGAAACATCAATGATGAGAGAAAATCACCAATCTGCTGCCTCCTGCACATCCCCTACCGGGGATTAAGCTGCAACCCGGGCATGTACCCTGACTGGGAATTGAGCTGTGACCTCATGGTTCATAAGTCAATGTTCAACCACTGAGCCACCCCAGCTGGATCAAAGCTACTTTTCAAAGAAGGAAAACAGTCAACTTGTCCATTATATTTTCTAGCACTTAAGTAAATTTGGAAATGTATGTATAAGAAATAAAAAAATTGTCAATTGAGCAGGAATTGGTATTTGGAAGTAATGTTGGATCCTCTAGAATGATCATTTTATGACACTCTGGAGCTTTGGTTTAATAAGTGGTGTCTTAATAGTCTAAATTAATTGTGCATGTCCATTCAAATAGTCTTAACACTTAGTGGACATCAAAACTATTTATTCATCAACATTTTGCTTATCTCTTCATTTTAGTTTATGAATGTATGTGAATATTCTTAATCATTTAGCTTTCCAAACAATTAACTCAAGGATTCATTATACCCTGTGCATAAAGCAAACAAATACCTATAAAACCTATATAAAATGAAGTGTTGATTTGACTCAAAATGGTTCTGATTTCTATATAATGAAGAAAGTTCCTTCCTAGGACTCGGTTGAGTTTTAAAACTTATTTTTCAGTAATTTTTACAGGACTTTAAATCAAGATTCTTTTTTTCTTAATTTAATAATTTTTTATTGTTCAGATTATTACAATTGTTCCCCTTTTTTCCTCCATAGCTCCCCTCCACCCGGTTTCCACCCCACCCTCTGCCCTTACTCACCCCCCCACTATCCTTATCCATAGGTGTACGGGTTTTGTCCAGTCTCTTCCCGCACCCCCCACATCCCTTTCCCCCAGAGAATTGTCAGTCCACTCTTTTCTATGCCCCTGATTCTATTATATTCAGCAGTTTATTCTGTTCATCAGATTTTTTTATTCACTTGATTTTTAGATTCACTTGTTGATAGATATGTATTTGTTGTTCATAATTTTTATCTTTACCTTTTCCTTCTTCTTCCTCTTCTTAAAGAGTATCTTTCAGCATTTCATATAATACTGGTTTGGTGGTGATAAACTCCTTTAACTTTTTCTTATCTGTGAAGCTCTTTATCTGCCCTTCAATTCTGAATGATAGCTTTGCTGGGTAGAGTTACCATGGTTGTAGGTTCTTGCTATTCATCATTTTGAATATTCCTTGCCATTCCCTTCTGGCCTGCATAGTTTCTGTTGAGAAATCAGCTGATAGTAGGTAACTGCTTTTCTCTTGCTGTTTTTATTTATTTTATTTTATTTTTTTTAATATTCTCTCTTTATCTTTTGCTTTTAGCATTTTAATTATGATGTGTCTTGGTGTGGTCCTCTTTGGATTCCTCTGTTTGCGCTTCTTGGACTTGTAAGTCTATTTCTTTCACCAGGTGGGGGAAGTTTTCAGTCATTATTTCTTCAAATAGGTTTTCAGTATTTTGGTTCTCTCTCTTCTTCTGGCACCCCCATAATTCTGATGTTGGTATGCTTGAAGTTATCCCAGAGCGCCTTACACTATCTTCAAATTTTTAGATTCTTTTTTCTTTTTGCTTTTCCAGTTCAGTATATTTTGTTTCTTTGTATTTCACTTCTTTGACTTAATTCTTGCGATCCTCTAGTCTGCTGTTAGGTCCCTGTATAATATTTTTTATTTCAGTCAGTGTATGCTTAATTTCTAGTTGGTCCTTTTTTATATCCTGAGGGTCTCACTAAATTTATCCATCTTTCCTAGAAAATTCTTGAAAAACCTTATAACCGTGGTTTTGAACTCTATATCCAGTCGTTTGCTGTCCTCCATTTCTTTCCTTTGTGATCTGTTTCTTTGTCTCCACATATTTCACTGCTTCCCTAAGTTGATAGAGTGGCTTTGTGTGGTAGGTATCCTATAGGGCCCAGTGGCTCAGCCTCCCCAGTTACGTGAGGTGGACAATCTTGGTGTACCACTTTGTGGGCTGTGTGCACAGTCTTGTTGTAGTTAAGCCTTGATGATTGTTGGTATCACTGGGAGGAATTGACATCCAAGCCAATTGGCTGTGAGGATCAGCTGTATCTATGCTGGGAGAACTTCTGTGCTAGAGACAGCCTTATGAGACAGGACTTGAAAAAGCCTCTGTGCTCAGTTTGGATGGGACAGAGTCTCATGGCGGAGCAGACAGCATTGGTTTCCCATTAGCCCTGCCCTATTATGCCCCTGTGACTCAGTGTCCCATGGTAATCACTGCAAGCACCTCTGAGAGAAAGCCACTCTCCAGTTTCCACCTGCTGCCAGACAGTCCAGTTTCTCCTCGAATGAGTCTGGGTCCCCAGAGTCTCGCCCAGAACTGGAGTTTAGTGCAGTTGGGAGCTTTTGTTTCCCTCCTGCTTGAGAATGCCAGCCGCATACTCAGTTGCCCGCTCTCTCTGTGAGTGTCTCAGTACCTCTGCCTCCTACAGCTCCTCTAAGTCTCAATGTGCTTTTCTCTTTTCGTCTAGTTGTAGAAATTCCACTCAGCCTTCCTGTGGTTCTGGATAATGTCCGCTTTGTCTTTCAGTTGTAGTTTCGAAACTGTTGTGCAAGGCAGCAGTTTAGGTGTTTACCTATGCCGCCATCTTGGTTTCTCCCAAGATTCTTTATGTAGTTCAGTAAATAAAAATCTTTAAGTTACAAGAATAAAATATTAATATTGAATTAAATTTATGGCAAATATTTTTAAATCACCAGGTATTACGTTTTTATGTAACATTTGAATTGTCTAAGTCTTCTGAACTGTAGAATTCTGCTGATAGCTCAGAAATGCCTATCCTTTCCCAAATGTACAATTTTGCGGAATGTTCATGGATATTCCAGAAGGAGTCAAACGTGAACTAAGTTTGGGAAATGTTAACTGCTGTCTTATCATTTCTGGCCTCCATCCTGACTGCTGGAGCATATTAGCACACTGTCAGCTTTGAGATGTCCCTAACAGAAGCACACACACAGTACAATAGGATGCAAGCATTAAACTTCACTTAACCTAACATCTTCCAAGCTTCTCTAACCACAGAAAGCTTCTTCTGAAGATCCTGATTCTCACAGTATCCAGCAAGTCACCTCGTGGGTTCTGAAGATATAACATTAAGGTTCTCTGGATATTACCTTAATTTTTTTTGTAAAAAGTAATAATAGATATCTTTGGTTGACAGTCTTAGGAAAGAAATTTCAGGCTAGTAAATATTATTTGCTATAAATATTCTAATAAATTATACAGAAATCTGCTATTTTGTCTCAAGGAATCTTTTAAGGCACTTTACCTGGTATAATTAACAGTCATGTGCATGCATTTGCTGAATACTATTTTATTTTATTATTTTTTAAAAATTACTTTTTATTGATTTCAGAGAGGAAGGGAGAGAAAAACATCAATGAAGAGAGAGAATCATTGATCAGCTGCCTCCTCCAAGTCCCACCTGGGGATCAAGCCCGCAACCTGCACATGTGCCCTGACCAGGAATTGAACCATGATCTTCTGGTTCATAGATCAATGCTCAACTATTGAGCCCTACCAGCTAGGCAATATTTTTAAAATTATACAGTATTGACCAACACCAATATAATCTTGATAAAGTTCTTATACAACTTCTAAAATAATTTTTGTTAATGAGTATGACATTGATTTATATTAGTTAATGTTGACTTTTGTTTTCTAAAGAAAAGGGAAATTAATCATGAGGATTTCAGGGTGGGGGGGGAAAGTTCTCAAACAATACACATGTGCTTTGATGTCTGTGTGCAAATGATCGTGGTACATGAATGCTGCCTGTCATTGATGTTAGCTACAAAATGAGAACTCAAAAATCACCTCTGTTGTGTATTTTATCGAGGTGAAACATTTTTAACATTCTAACCTACAATCACACGAAATGCTTGCATAGAGTTCCAATTTTTAATTTATACTTTCCTTTGGGTTACCTTACTTCCTTTTATTTGTTTTTCTCTTTTGTCCCAAAACACTCGAATTTAATCTTTCAGGTACCAAGTCTTCTAAGGCTTACTCATCAGTTGAAAGTGTTTTGTGTAGTTTCTCCTCTTCTTTTTCAGATTTCTCTCTCCTCAGGATGCTTGCGATGAAATCCTTTTCTCCTTGACTTTGTGTGCCTATTTCTTGTTTCAGATGAAGAGGAAGCCTCCCCATCTTTTGTCCTGCCTCCAGGTTAGGATGATCCCAAACCCCCAATTTCCCCACTTTGTAATTTAGTATTAAGTTGCAGTAAAGGAAAAGCAAAGACAGAGCACCTTGATGAGACAAGGCAGAGAGCAGGTGGTGCTAGAGCTAAGAGGAAAAGCAATGGCTTTAATGGCAATTTTTTTTTAACATGAGGACATTTTTAAAAAGAGTCTTCCTTTGTGAAATAAATAAGACTCATAAACCTTGGATACAAATTTTAGGGGCAAAAATATTTGTCTTCTATTTGTTTTTTTTTAAAAAATATAATTATTGATTTTAGAGAGAAAAGGAGAGGGAGAGAGAATGACATCAATGATTAGAGAGAATCATTGATTGGCTGCCTCCTGCACACCCCCTACTGGGGATCAAGCCCACAACCCAAAAATCTGCCCTGACTCGGAATTGAACCATGACCTCCTGCTTCAAAGATAGATGCTCATCCACTGAACCATGTCAGCTGGGCAATCTTATTGTTTTTGTTTTATTTTAGTTAATATTTTTTTATTGATTTCAGAAAGGGAGAAGGAGAGGAAAAGAGATACTGAAACATCAATGATGAGATAGAATCATTGATTGGCTGCCTCCTGCACCGCCCCCTACTGGGGACCAAGCCTGCAACCCAGGCATGTGCCCTTGACTGGAATCAAACTTCAGTCCACAGGCCGATGCTTTCTATCCACTGAGCCAAACAAGAGAGGGCTCATTGTTTTGTAAATAAGACATCTCTTTAGAGATGCTTTCATAGTTGAAGCTCTACTGATTTCCCATGCAAGCCAACTTCTAGTTTTTTTCTCCCTATTATCAGAAGAGGGCTTGGGGGTCCAAGGAGGTTGCAGTCAGCACTTCGTTGGCACCCCTTTCCTCTTGCATCACCCAGATCACGCTTTCCTTTCAGGTTTGGGTAGTCGGGCCCTGGAGAGAAAAGACTCAGGTGAGCAGACGCCTGGAACAATCACTAATGACCTCATTTCTTGAAGCTGCATTGATTCTAATCTTTGTTTTATTCAGTTTGTAGCTCTGATAGCCATCTTTCCTTACATGACATTTCTTACAAGAAAACTAATGTATTAAGAAACAATTAATGTTGCATGATACATATACACAAATGCAGGACTCTACCTACATACACCACAGGTTGGTTTGTTTTATTATAACAATCATTTGACAAATACAGAGAGATGAAGAAACTTTTAAAATCTACACTTGGAGAGTGCTGAAGTTAGATAATAATTCACATTTTATAGAGCTTTACATATCATTGATAAAATACCCACAGATGTATCCTGTCAGTTGTGCTAAATTCATTTATTCATTCATTCAACAAATTCATGTTGAGTGCCTACTATGATCCTACTATGGGCTTCTGATGGGCCAAGCATTTGTAGGTATAGTAATGAAGAAAAAAACACACACAGTTCTAAATGTGAATGATCACTATTATTATTAATATCACAGACACACATAACATAAATTTTTAACATCAAATTTGTTATTAAAAATCATGTGACTACATTGCATAACTTCATTGTGAAAGTGATGGTCTCTGTGGATAGAAATACTGAGCATGCCTGATACATGACCACTAAAATAACTAAATCGACATTCTCTTCTTTTCAAGAAGCATTAACAGGTAAAGTTGGCAACCCAAGCATTTTTTTTTCCAGCTATGTAAGCAGCTGAAACAGAACTTCTCTGAATTCAGCTCTCAGACACAGAGGGAATATCTACATTCTCTCTCCTACCCCCCTCATTGGAGTTGACTGATGATTAATCCAAGCTAAGAACCTGGAGTGCAAACTAGAAAATGCAAAACAAACTTCATTTCCAGATTCTCTCTCTTCACGGGACAGCCTCAAAGAGCTTTTTTCTTTTTGTTTTTCCGAGTTCCATCCCTCTTCCCCTTTGAGGATGCTCCTAATATCCTTGAAACGGTACCTGAAGGTCATGATCTGTTACTTAACTGTCCAACCATGGTCACATCTGTACGATCCTAATAGAATTGTCTAATTATACAATAGCAAGACATCTAGAAATATCAGGCCATACTTGGTTGTCTCACCCTTCCCAGTTGCCCTGCAAACTGACCCAGCCTACTCTTCTTCTGTTATATGTGTATAGCCAAATAGTCAGTGACCTGCAGAAATCCTGAGAGTACCGCTTTAATATACTTCTCACCATTATTTATTTGGTAGGGGTCAGGCAGGATGGGGAAAGAAAAAAACCATGGCTTCTAACAAAGACAGAATAACACCCTGCCCGGAAAGTGTTAGTTTCTAGGAATTAGAAAATGTTCCTCTGTCCCATCATGGCAGAAACATCCATGTAAGAACGGGGACCTGTCCCTCTCTTCTGAGGGCTGCAGGGAGGTGGGTGGGAAGAGCGGTGTTACATTTATCCAGGTTGACTAGACAGAGTTGAAGCTTCCATGACGATGAGAACAGCAAACCCAGGTAAGTCTGCCTCCGAAGAACCTGGCTCTGAATTCATCCCTGTCCTTCTTTCTGCTCATCAGAATGGTCTCTCGGAGAATCACCCGCCACGGAGGATCAAGACAAGCAGAACGCCAACTCTCAGCTGTCCATCCTGTTCGTGGAGAAGCCTCAGACAGGAGCAGTGAAAGTTGGTGAGCGCCGAGCATCAATCCTGCTTTAAAATAAATAAAAATGCAAGTGAAATTCACGTAACAAAAAGTCAGCCATTGCAAAGTTGGCTATTAATACGCTCAATGTACGCCCACTATCTCTCTCTAGTCTCAAAGCTTTTCTTGACCATTTGCATATTAGCTCTTTATTATATAGGATAGTATCCCATTGTACAGTGGTACCTCGAGATACGAGTTTAATTCATTCCGTAACCTCGAGGCGTGGGAAACTATGAGATGCTCGAGTCAGGGTAAACTGGTGGGTCATGTGCAGCTGGCCGATCCGCGCAATTACTCCTATCTCAACTGTTGCTAGTATTTCAAAGCAAAAATCACTCGCTCGAGGGCTTGTATCTCAAAAATCTCGTATGTTAGGGCACTCGTATCTCGAGGTACCACTGTATTTCTATATTAAATCCTTGCAAAGGTGAGTTATCATTTCAGGACACTTTAGTCTGTAAGAGCTGAGTGTCTGGAGCCTGGAGCCAGGTGGGATACAAATAGGTTTCTTCGTTTGTCACGTGCGGATAATACTGCCTGTGAAGTACTTTGAACAAGGCCTGGCATATCTGAGATCTCTGAGCCAGTGTTTGCTGTCATTACAACACGCCTCATTCTGTAAGATGATTACCACTCTGCTAGAATGTATAGTATCTCAGAGGAATCTAGTCAAGCAGATGGCTCATCTTTGGAGATACTCATTCAAAATTACTGATTGCACACCTGTTAAAACTCTGTTCTGAACACTAAGTATAATATGTGAGCACTCACAACTTACAGTTTTAATGGGAGGAGCAGGCAACAACAAATTAAACAAAAAGATAATCATAAAAACCAAGTGCCAAGAAGGAAATAAACAGGGTGATGAGTTAGAGAACAATCTGAGGTTCAGGAATTTTTAACTAAGTAAATTTTTATGAGAAATATACTGGGAATTATATAGAAATATATTTACAAAAAACAGCATGCATATTACCTATAGTTGCCTATATTCTTTCAGGTCAGGAATGTAGAAGCACACTAAATGGAAATGGAAATGGCAGCACCCCTCATGTTTCTGGAAGACACCAAAATGCTGGTCTGGCCATGGAGCTAGAGTTTTCATGTACTTAGGATCTTATCAATAATCTTCCAATTCAAACAGATAGGCAAGTTTATTTTTAAAAGATCAGTTTCATAAAATCATATTCTCATAATTCCAGACTTCCCATCACTTGCTTAATAAAAATTATTTGAAAAAATTTATACACTATCTATAATAATCCTATCTAATAAAAGAATAATATGCAAATTGACTGTCACTCTGCCCCTATGTGAACACAAGATGGCTGTCACAAGATGGCCATCAGGGGAGGGCAGTTGGAAGGGACCTAGGCCTGCAGGGAATAGCAATTGGGGGGTCAGCCCTGTAGGAGGGAAAGTTAGGGGTGACAAGGCTGGCAGAGAAGGGAAGTTGGGGGCAAATAAGCATGCAGGGGAGAGCAGATGAGGGGTGACCAGGCCTGCAGGAGAGTAAAATTGGGGGTGACTAGACTACAGGGGAGGGAAGTTGGGGCAACCAGGCCTGTAGGAAAGGGCAGTTGGGGTGGGACCAAGGCATGCAGGGGAGGGCAGTTGGGGGGGAGACCAGGCCAGCAGGGGAGGGCAGTTAGGGGCAATCAGGCTGGCAGGGGAGCAGTTAGGCATCAGTCAGGCTGGCAGGAAGAAGTGGTTAGGGGAAATCAGGAAGGCAGGCAGGTGAGCAGTTGAGAGCTAGCAGTCCTGGATTGTAAGAGAGATGTCTGACTGCCTGTTTAAGACCCTTGAGGGGTCCCAGATTGGAGAGGGTGCAGGCTGGGCTGAGGGACACACATTCCTCATGCATGAATTTCATGCACTGAGCCTCCAGTAAGAGCATAATATGCTAATTAGATCAGACAGCCAGATGACATTCCAGACGAAGCTGCAGCAGTGAGTGCTGAGGCAGAGGCAGTTAAGGTGATCAGGCAGGCAGGCAAGCAGTTACAGGTGATCAGGCAGTCAAGTGGTTAGGGTTGATGAGGCAGGCAGAGGTGGTTAGGGCAATCAGGCTGGTAGGTAAGCAGTTAGGGGCAATGAGGTAGGCAGGCAGAGTGGTTAGCAGCAATGAAGCAGGCAGGCAAGTGGTTAGGGATGATGAGACAGGCAGGCAGAGTGAGCAGGGGTGATGAGGCAGGCAGAATGGTTAGGGACGACCAGGCAGGCAAGCAGGCAAGCAAGCGGTTAGGAGCCAGTGGTCCCAGATCACAAGAGGAATGTCCAACTGCTGGATATCCTCCAAGGGTTCCAGAATTGCAAGCGGGTGCAGGCTGAACTGAGGAGACACCCCCCACCCTCCGCCTGGTGCACAAATTTTGTGCATTGGGCCTCTAGTATATATAGATTTGTATACATACATTTGTGAATTTTTCACCATTTTATTTCATGTATAGAATATCAACCCCCCCCAAGTATTTCTATTAATTAACCATTGCTCCTTTTTTTTGTTCCATACACCTCAAACACAGAACAAGTTGGAGAATCTAAAGACCTCTGAGCGTGCTTGTAAAATAATCAGGGCCATTTCATTGCACAATTCTAGGGGCACCCATCTCATCATAGTGTATGCAATGCAGTCCCATATAACTCCTTCCAGTTGAGAGCAAAACAAATGACAGTTTTTAAAAATGTCATTTAAAAATGACAGTTTTTATTGATTTCAGAGAAGAAGGGAGAGGGAAACATCAATTGGCACCTTCTGCATGGGCTCCAAACACTCAGGCATGTGTCCTGATGGGAAATGGAACCGGTGACCTCCTGGTACACAGGACAATGTTCAATCAACTGAGAACCACACTAGCTGGGCCAAATGACCACGTTTAAACCAGTCTGAATCCCTTGCGCTTTTTCTAGGTGAAAATATCACCTTCGTAGCCAAAGTCAAGGCTGAAGATCTTCTTCGAAAGCCCACTGTCAAATGGTTTAAAGGGAAATGGATGGACCTGGCCAGCAAAGCTGGGAAGCATCTCCAGCTGAAGGAAACCTTCGAAAGGCACACTCGGGTATGGCCCTGAACTCCTGGCCTAGGGGCCGGTCTAGCTCCTTCCCTCGGGGTGGGTAAAAGGTCATCTTTATGTTCATCTTTGAGAGATTTCAGTCCCAGAAAATTCTCTGGAGTTAGTGTTCCTAGCGTCTACCCTTAGCATGTTTGCCCTGCTGTGCCCAGAGGCTGCGGAGCACGGGACCCCTCCTCTGTTGAGAGCATCATGGTAGAACCCACCGATACAGATGTGTCTTTAAGACAGTGCTGAAGGGTTTGGGGGAAAAAACTCAAATGTGACAGCATCTTTCTGCCAGGTGGGACTGACATGTGTCGGATGCATTTCATTGCAGATATATACATTCGAGATGCAGATCATCAAGGCCAAGGAGAACTATGCAGGGAACTACAGATGTGAGGTCACCTATAAGGATAAGTTTGACAGCTGTTCATTCGATCTTGAAGTGCGTGGTAAGAGAGCCTTCTTGTCTGGATAAATGCAATTTTTATTTTTATTTTTTGGATGGGGCAGGAGGGGATGAAGAAGAAGGCCATTGAAGACTATGATATTTTGAAGATAAAGTTTGCGTTTCTGGTTGTGATGGTCTCAGCAAGCCTGGGAATTAAATGGTTATGAGGTGATTTTATAAGGGGAAGTTGGGGATATTATTGCTGAGTATCTCTTGTTCATGCTATCGACATCCCTTCAATCTCCCAAATAAGGGCTGAGGCTGTACTTCATGTACATGTTTCATTGGGTCCGTGTGTTCCCACTCAGGTTTGGGGCTAAGTGAATATGGCGCAAGGATGTTAGGATACCATGGTGGCAGGGAGGATTTCTCTTATAAGGACAGAGATGAGATGTGGAAGTTCTTCATTTATGTGTTCTGTGTACCGCCCAGAGCGGATTTAACAGGGATACATGTAAAGGCGTACAGGTAGTTTGTGGGAACCGCTTCTCTGAGTACCCAAAGGGAAAGCTGACTGGGCAGTAAAGGTCATAAACTTAAGATGATTCCAAAGTGTGATGTCGCTACAAAAGACAAAGCTGGTTTTAATTTAAAATGAGGCCATTAGAATCTAATGACACCCCACTCTGCGGCATGCTAGCTGATTCATATCTGGAGTCATGTCTTGAGCCCTGGGCATTATACTCCACCAGCATCCCTTCTGGAGGAGGAGAGCCAGCGGGATGGAGAATCCAGAAATCATGCTCTCTTCAGCGTGGATGAAGGAGGCCCTGCATATACGATTCATTGTAAACAGAGGAAGGGCCATCACCCAGAACAGCGGTTCTCAACCTGTGGGTCGCGACTCCTTTGGGAGTCGAACGACCCTTTCACAGGGGTCGCCTAAGACTATTGGAAAACACCTATTTCCCATGGTCTTAGGAACCAACACACCGCTCCTCCGTGTAGTAAAGTGTAGCAATGTAGTTTACTGTTGTCCTATGAAGACTGTTGCCCATGCTACACCACGATTCAAGACAAAATTTCATTTATTTGTAATTAGAAATAAACATTTCACAATATATAATTACATATTGTTTTTGTGATTAATCCCTATGCTTTAATTATGTTCAACTTGTAACCAAAAATACATCCTGCATATCAGATATTTACATTATAGTTCATAACAGTAGCATAATTACAGTGATGAAGCAGCAATGGAGATAATTTTATGGTTGAGGAGCTGTCTTAAAGGGTTGCAGCATCAGGAAGGTTGAGAACCACTGACCCAGAAGGACAAGGCCATTTTCCATGTCCTCGAGAAGTGCTGAGGCAGATTAGAATCTAAAGGTGGAAAGCACGAGACGGTGAATTTTGTCCTAACATGAGAGTGAGCTCTTATGTTAAAGCTTTGTAGACATCACAGAAGACTGAGAGATGCCCATCCCAAGAGATGTCAAGCAGAGGCTGCATGATCTGGGGTGCAATTAAGTGGGAATCTGGTCTCGATCCACCCCATTGGGATGGCAGAATGTAGCCAGGCCTCTCTGAGAATCACCTGAGGGCTTTTTAAGAATTTTGATTTCGGGGTTCCTATCTCTAATGAGGTGAACCACAATCTCCAGCAGGGAGATCAAGAAGCTGGCAGTTGTGGAAACTCTTTAGGAGATTCTTTTTAAAAAAATATATTTTATTGATTTTTAACAGAGAGCAAGGGAAAGGGATAGAGAATAAGAAACATCGATGAGAGAGGCATCGATCAGCTGCCTCCTACACACCCAACACAGGAGATGTGCCTGCAACCAAGGTACATGCCCTTCACCAGAATTGAACCTGGGACCTTCCAGTCCGCAGGCCGATGCTCTATCCACTGAGCCAAACCGGTTTGGGCTCTTTAGGAGATTCTACTAGGCAGGCAGGTAGAATGACAGTGGGCAGCGGTAGCATTGACTCTGTGTGAGGGAGATATCTCGGCCGCAATTCCAGGAGTAGCCATGCCCCTTCACCTGGCCTTCCTTCTTCTGAAGAATCCCCACAGCCTGGAAAGAAACTGAACGCAAAACTGCCTTCTTAATGGTGTTCATTTTATTGTTTTTCTTTCCCTTCAAAGAATCTACTGGGAGTACTCCAAACATTGACATCAGATCTGCTTTCAAGAGAAGGTAACTTCCAAAGGGGACTCAACGTAGCTTTGGTACAACACGAAAGTGGAGGGTTTTAAAAATACACTTTCTCTTCCTCTACCCTCTATAATTTCAAATGAGAACTTTTTTTCTCACTATAAGTAAACATACCATATATTCAAAAGTTAGTGTTCTAGAAAAGCCATGGGCTTAAGGCTAAATCAAGTATATACTGATCATACTTAAAAAAAAAAAAATCCTCACCCAAGAACACATTTATCCATTTGAGAGAGAGAAATATCGATGTGAAAGAAAAATATCGATTGGTTGCCTCTCATATGCATCCTATCCAGGGACTGAACCCTCAACTTAGGTAATATGCCAGGACTGGGAATCTGGCCTGCGACCCTTCAGTGTACAGGGTCAACACTCCAAACAACTGAGCCACACAGGCCAGAGCTTATGGGTCATTCTTAAGAATATTCTTGTGAATAGTGAAGCCCCCATTTTGGCAGGTTTCACAGTTGCCTTATAAAAACATACTTTCAATCTACTCAATCTTTCAATCTTCTTCCTTAAATGCATTATTTCCCATCAAATGGCCAAAATACATACATTTATAAAGATACACATCTTATGTAGAACCAGTTAAGTAATGTCAGAAAACGTATATTGCTTTTCATCTAGAAATCACTTATGGAGCTATTAAATGACAATTAAGTAGCTACTTACTGAAGTTAACACTATTTAAATATTGGATTATCCTAAATGAAAGACCACTGAGTCTGCTGGAATAAGAACCATTGTAAAAAGTTAAATACAAATATGTACCTACTTGATTTATTTCCCAACTGGCAAGGTTGAAAAAAATCAGGGGTCAAGAAAGAAAAATGAATAAAGAGAATTCTAATCTATTACAAGTATAACTAGCCCTTTCCTGCTGTTATTTTACTTTCAGTACTTGGTATTTCCATAATATAAATTTCTTAATGAGAGCAAATGTTTTTGTTTTTTTTAAAGGCTATATTTTTCATCAATTTTTTTTTATTTTATTGATTTTTTTTTTTTTTTACAGAGAGCAAGGGAGAGGGATAGAGACTTAGAAACATCAGTGAGAGAGAGACACCAATCAGCTGCCTCCTACATGCCTCCCACTGGGGATGTGCCCACAACCAGGATACATGCCCCTGACCAGAATTGAACCTGGGACACTTCAGTCAGCAGACTGACGCTCTATGCACTGAGCCAAACTGGTTTCGGCAAGAGAGCAAATGTTTTGTTCTTCATACAATTAAAGGTACATACAGTTTTATTTAATAAGGAAAGTCAATCCAAACTATTATAAAACAATGAGTTAGTCTGCTGATAAAAGGCATATTTTTCCTCCTAAATGATAAAAAAATGAAAATTTTAATTACTTTAAAAGATGTTTAAAATTACATAATCAGTCAATTGGCTTTTTAAAAATGTCATAACTTTCAAATCCTATTCGTTTCCTTCCACCTTGCCAGGTCCAGCAAATGCAGAGGTCTGACTCTCTGCTCATACCATGTACAACTGGTACATTTTACCAAATTTTATGCTTTAAAGAGTAGAGATGTGTTTATTTCAAAATACACAAATTAAAGAACTTTTTTAAAAAATATATTTTATTGATTTTTCAAAGAGAGGAAGGGAGAGGGATAGAGAGTTAGAAACATCAATGAGAGAGAGACATCGACTAGCTGCCTCTTGCACACCCCTTACTGGGGATGTGCCCGCAACCAATGTACATGCCCTTGACCGGAATCGAACCTGAGACCTTTTAAGTCCACAGGCCGACGCTCTATTCACTGAGCCAAACCGGTTTCAGCAAATTAAAGAACTTTTGAAAACACATTTTTGGTCTTCAATTCGTATGATTTATATGTTATACACAGTTTCTAAACCCGCAGACTCCCCTTAGTAACCATAGTTAACATTTTTAAAGAGCAGGAAACAAAATCTTTATTAAAAAATCAAACATGCAAGTAAGTATGTAGTGCCATTTAATGTAAGCTCCATGGCTTCTATTTAGAGTTTATAAGAAATCAAAAATGGCTGCATGCCTAATTTAAGATGCATTCTCTATAGAAAAACACTTTTAAAAAGTCCCTGTAGAAGGCTTATCATCATTTCAAAGGCACATTTTTGAAAAATTCATTTTAAAAGAAAATGAAAAGCTTATACTTATTTCCCTTTAAAACAGAAAGAAATGCAACTTTTATTTTTTAATATATTTTATTTATTTTTTACAGAGAGGAAGGGAGAGGGATAGAGAGTTAGAAACATCGATGAGAGAGAGACATTGATCAACCGCCTCCCGCACGCCCCCTACTGGGGATGTGCCCGCAACCAAGATACATGTCCTTGACTGGAATCGAACCTGGGACCTTTCAGTCTGCAGGCTGATGCTCTATCCACTGAGCCAAACCGGTTTGGGCTATTTTTTATTTTTACTTTTTGTCAATGTGCACAGAGGATATTTTCCCATTGATTTTTAGAGAAAGTGGACGAGAGAGGGAGAGATAAGAGAGCAATATCAATGTGAGAGAAACATAATGATCGGCTGCCTCCTGCACACACCCAGGCCAGCAAGGGGCCTGCAACCAAGGTACAGAACGGAACCCGAGACCCTTTGGTCCTCAGGCCGATGCTCTATGCATTGAGCCACACTGGCTAGGGCAGGAATGTCTCTTTTAAAGAGCTTTGTACGAGCTCCATTCTATGTCAGTATCACATGATCTGATTCATCTGTTGACGGCCACAAAGAGGTTACCTTGGAATATAAGCTTTGCACTTATATGTCTGACACTGGTACACTTCGTCCTCCAAGCCAATCTCTGTTTGACACGAGTGGCAGAGATCAGCAAAAGTCCTTTGCTTTTTACATACACGGGTATGTGTCCAGATCCCCCCCACTTGCAAAAACAAAGTACTTTGTGTTGTTTGGCTTCGTGGCATTTGTGTTACTCCATCTTAACACAAATCTGAGCCGTTTTCTATATGCAATCTACAAAACCGTGTCTCCTCACGTTTACCTTTCCACAAGTCACATGCTCCGAGAAGTTTCCAATGTCACTTGTGTGAAAAGGGATAATCTGTGTTAAGTCCCAGGACTCGTGTGCTGGTACAAAATTGCATATACATGGTCCGTAGCGTGTTCGGGGGAAACCGTTGTGTATGTGTCTCAGCACTAAACCCGGATTTGCTTTTCTTTTGTTAATGACAGTGGAGAAGGTCAAGAGGATGCAGGGGAACTTGACTTTAGTGGTCTCCTGAAACGTAGGTGAGAACCCAGTGATGGAGTGAGGCGCTGTGGCCTGGACGTGGGTAGAGACCCACTCAGAGCAGCCCAGTTTAAAGCAGATGTGTTTCAAAGAATTCCTTACTTCTTAAAACGTGTTGTGCTTCTAAAATATAACAGAGTCAACTAAGAAAGAGACAGAGGAACCACTGCATACTAATCTGATCAAGGTTTTGGCATACTAATCTGTTGAAGGTTTTAGCTGGTGCTGTTATATTTTCTTCTGAAATGGTTTATGAGTCTTGGTATATTTTCTTAGTCGGGGATGAAGAGATTGAAAATTGAGACAGAAGACCTAAATACCTAAAACCTCTCATTTCTCTCGTTTCAACCAATGATTCCCTATGATGCTGGAATAAAGCTTCCATTCTCCTGCCTTTGATATTTGACTGAAAAATCAAATCAATTTCACAATTTTGGTAGAAGTCTATGTAGGTGTGTGTATGTGTGTGTGTATATATACATATATATATGCATATATATATGATATACACATATTTTATATGTATAAAATACATATATATATGTTGAAGGCACACCTACTTTAATAAAGCATTTATTATTTACTGTATTTCATCAAATCTAAGACACCATCCATTTTAAGATATACCTCTATTTTATAAATCACTGAGCAATAAAAAATTGCTCCAAATAGTTTAGTATGACATACTTTTGATTATAAAAATACTTCTTTCTTTCAGAGTTGTTTAAAATGTCAAAAAAATGTTCATTTAAAAATAAATAAAATATGGTAGTAAAATAAAAATAAATATTTAGCATTATCACACTCCATTAACATTGTTCTCTTTTACAATAAAATTTGTACAACTTCATTATGGATGTATAGCATATAATTTTATATTTCTCTCTATACAGTTGCATATATAATCATATCATATGCAACATTATATTTGTTATATATAAAGTTAAACATATCCAGATATTTAGTGTAAAAACAACAAGAAACTGATATTTGCTGGGATTGTGTTTATCTAGTAAATTTGTGATTTAAAAGTAAAACTATAACTCTAAATTGATGATATATAATATTGATATCAGTTTTCATTTAACTTTTTAGGTTCGCTTTTTATTCCTTCTAGTGCTTGCTATGGTCGTTAAAGGAACACAAGTATAAATATGCTTGACAACAAATTAAAAAAATAACTGGGATATCTCAATTTAGTTTGATGCCTTTATTCAAGTTCTAATGAATGAAAAATGCACCCCAGCTCTAAACATTGAGGATGAGAACAGAAATATTAAAAGGTGCAATTTATTAATTACCAATGGATCTTAGCCATTCAGTATACATTGGCATTATCAACTCATCTTTCCTCCTTTGGACACTTCAGATTGATGCTTCAATTTGTGAAACAAATTGACACTTTATGAAGATAAGAAAGGTTTTTCCCCTGCAATCATTTATGCAACCAGCAAAATACTGTTTTCTTTGTAGAGATATAATGCTACAGGTGACGTGAGGAAAGAAATCCAGTGTCTTCCAGTGGCTGGCACACAGAAAGGGAATAGTGGTAAAAACATGGACTGAGTTTCAACTCTACCATTTACTGATTACATGACTTTAGTAAAATCATCTGTCCTCTCTGAGACTTGGTTTCCATATGTGCAAATGTGGAGAGAAAAAACGACTTAATAGAATTATTGTGAGAATTAAATGTAAAAGGCATAGCTCACATTAAGTGCTGAATATTCACTTCCACCAAAAATGTGACATTTCCCTTGAAGAGTTATTTGTAAAAAAAATATATACACATCAGTCAATCAAAACATGATACAATAGGTTATTAATTGTCATACTGTGGGTAAAAAGATAAAAAAAGAAAAAGAACAGACCAGTTCTACCAGTTTGCAGAGTAAAAGAAATCATCTAATTAGTGGTGAAAATGACGAAGGAAAAAAATTTACTAGAAAATATGAGCAGCCAAAATGTCTCATTTTCTTTACATCCCCTAATTAGGATTTTGACTCATAAATAGATTGTTGTTAACATAATACTATATTCATTTAATATACTATACTAATCTACCAATATAACTTTACAAGTCATTGTGTTTTTCTACTAATTTGTGAATTGCATATGTTTTCATTGTAATGACACGTGGTTACCATTTCCACTCTAAGCGTCTGCGGCAAAACCGCTATCTGAATATATATATCATTATAAGCAACATCTCTAGACAACAAAAGATATCCTTTCCCTGAGTAAATCTTTTAGGTAGCATCCTGATATGGGTTTTGACCTATATAAATACTTGGAAATTTTTTTCTACATAAAATTTCTATAACTGCTTTGTACTTCATGAGGATCCTCAGGTTATAGAAATTTTGATGTAAATAAAAATACTATAAATGTTATATAGGTTGATCCCGGTGCTTGGAAAGGAATCAGGAGTACCCATAAAAACTTGAATTTTTATCCCTTACATGTAGGTAGGGCCATCTGCAGCCACATAGGTTAAGATATGTTCCGGATGAATAAAGGAATGCTACAGATGGGAGTCTTGATCTCACAATCCAGTAAAAGTGAGAAACACTTCAATCTTGCAATTTGGGATTCAGTTAAGGAATAGAGAGAAAAGGAAGGAATAGACACAAGGTCATCAGTGTTTGCACACAAGATTAAATACTGGGGCAGAGTGAGGTGTATTTTGGTGTTTTAATGGGAAAAGATGGTGAGGATTGGTTTTATGATCTGCTAACCAAATTTAAGATATCACACCGAAAATTATCTTTAATACTGGCTCCCTTCATATCAATATTCACTTCAGGGATCTAGGCATGCCTCAGTGTCCCACTTGTGCCACTTTTTAGCTATTTAATCTAGTTTGCTATTTTATTTTATTTTTAATATGTTTTATTGATTTTTTACAGAGAGGAAAGGAGAGGGATAGGGAGTCAGAAACATCGATCAGAAAGAAACATCGATCAGTTGCCTCCTGCACACCCCTACTGGGGATGTGCCTGCAACCAAGGTACATGCCCTTGACAGGAATCGAAATTGGGACCTTTCAGTCCGCAGGCCAATGCTCTATCCACTGAGCCCAAATGGTTTCGGCTAGTTTGCTATTTTAAACCCTTTGCCAGTGTCAGGAGGATACTTGAAATGTATATGTATCTAATTCTTCTTGGTTGGAATACAAATTTAACCAAATGAATCATGGCACGATTTTATAGTTTGGGGACTATATTGAGGCTGGAATGTGACAAAAATGGAGCATTAATAAAGTGGATTGAGGGAATACCCACACAGAATATATACATATGTATATATGCATTTTAATTGCAATTCTCCCAGACTTCCTATAAAATATTTAAAAGACATATTTGAAATTTAGACTGCTTTCAGGCAGTAGATTTAGCAGATCTGGCAAACTATTACTAATATTCCAACTTCAGTACAATTTCCCAAACATTTCAATGTCCCCAGGTTACTAGAGGGTGTTGTTATTTCAGTGAGATGAACGCAATAATACTTGTGTTTTTAAGAGGCACGCTTTTCCTAGTGGTGTTTTCTAGTCCTTTCCACAAAGGTTACTGATGGACCAGTGACCCTCACTCCTTTCCACTTCCCAGATTAGCCTCAGCATCCTCTGCCTCTAGGTAAAGTGACTTACATGACCGTGGAAATTAGATATTCAGAAGTCATCCTTGCCTAACATCACCCTAAACTCTGTGTTAATATTTGTATTCTCCTCCTGTTCCCATAATTGCAATCCAGCATTTCCCCAAGACACCAAAACAAGTGTGATTCATGTGACAATGCAAACATATGTAATCCGTCATTTGCTAACACGATAGCATGAATCTGTTTTCACATTGATGTTTAAGATGTGTTGACCAGTTTTCCTGGGAAATCATATCCAAACCAGCATTATTCACAGTAAGTAGTCACTGTAACATTTCCTAATTAATCTGATAAAAAAAAGTCAATTAAATGTCAACAAAATCAGGATGATTTAGCCAATGAAGGAAATCCATTGAAATTATATTTTGCGTTTACCCTAAGGATCTTTTCCTAAAGAGTGTTTATTCCGGAGTTTTTGTTCCATTTTTTTGTTTGTTCGTTTTAAAACAAGGACAGACAAGAATACTTTAAATCAAATATTCTTTAGTTGTATATATTCTTTACATGTTCTATAGTCAGTAATCAAAGTTTTGAGACATAATTTAGACAATTACACTAAGAAGTTACCATCCCCTTGTTCATGCAATCCTTAACCAGTTGCTTTGAGGTTTAACATTTATCACTTTATAACTCATACCAAACCTGTCCTAAAACTTTCAAGACAGTACTTTAAAGTGAAAAAATGATTGGCCTGGTTCTCCTTCCCCTGACAATTTAGAACACAATTCTTTGCAAAATCTTATGCATGCACCCAAAAAACAGACAAACAAACAAACAAAAAACACACACACACACAATCAAAAATAAAATAAAACATGGCAATTTCAAATATTTTTTGCATTTAAAAAAATAGCAAAAAAATGATTAGCAATACATATTGACTAATCTGGTAAGAAACATGCTATTTGCAAAATCCAAAAATGTGCATTCTATATTTGTACTGTCTTCATAGATAGATAGGGAGCCTTTTTCCTTCCAAAACCAATATTTAAAAATTCTGGTTCTTCATCTACTTTTTTCAATAACCATATCCTAGACCAGTGGTTCTCAACCTTCCTGATGCTGCAACCCTTTAATACAGTTCTTTATGTTGTGGTGACCCCCAACCATAAAATTATTTTCGTCTCTACTTCATAGCTGTAATTTGCTACTGTTATGAATCTTAATGTAAATATCTGTGTTTTCTGATGGTCTTAGGAGACCCTGCTAGCTGTTCGTGACCCACAGGTTGAGAACCACTATCCTAAACTCTCGATTCCAATCATTACAGGCTGTTGTTCCTTGTGATGAAGCCCCTATCTAGATAAACACAGACCTCAAATTCCTCAAATCTCACCTAGACTTTTTAAGCTGAAAAATAAGTAAAAAAATACCTTCAGGCTATTTCCTGAGACTTCAAAAAAAGCCCTAGACCACTGGTTCTCAACCTTCCTAAGGCCACGACCCTTGCATACAGTTCCTCATGTGGTGGTGACCCCCAACCATGAAAGTTTGCTACTGTTATGCATCGTGATGTAAATATCTGTATTTTCCGATGGTCTTAGGCGACCCCTGTGAAAGGGTCCTTCGACCCCCAAAGGGGTCGCGACCCACAGGTTGAGAACCACTGCCCTAGACTTTCTTCTCAGCTCTTCTGAGCTTCCAACCCTGACCCCCCAAAACCCTTCCCGGCCGTTCAGGGCCGGCGAGCAGCTGCCAAACTGAGCCATGGTTCTCCCCGGCTAGGGAGGTGAAGCAGCAGCAGGAGGAAGAACCCGAGATCGACGTGTGGGAGCTGCTGAAAAACGCGAACCCCAACGAGTACGAGAAGATCGCCTTCCAGTACGGCATCACCGACCTGCGGGGGATGCTCAAGCGGCTCAAGCGCATGCGCAGGGTGGAGAAGAAGAGCGCAGGTGAGCCCGCTGGGGGCGTGGCCGCCGGTGAAACCCGCTACCCCGATCCTTCCTCTCTCCCCCACCCCCGGGTTTGGGGTGCGCTTTGGGGGAGTTAACGCCCCTCTTGATATCCTTCGGCTCCAGGTGGACTAGGTGACCGCCCCGCACAGCACTGACTATACAGGTAGTGGACCAGCTGCTGAAGGTGTGAGGTTAACAGAAGATTTGCATTAAAATACTGCCACGAACTGCATATAATAGAACGTTAAATATTCCCAGTGTCCCTGGTAATTTCTCAGCGGCCCCTTCCCCAGCCTCCGCATCCCCCTCCCTCTCTGATCCTTCACCCTTGTTTAGGGAGAGTGGATCCCATGTCTCTCGGTTTTACCAGCAAGTTCTTGTAAGTTCACTTCTCACAGCCAGTGAGTGAGGTTGTGTTTTGTGAAATAGCTTTGCTGCTCCCTGGTGACCTAAAGTGGATGCATCAGGTTTTTAAATATCCCTTTAAAAATATACTGTAAGACGTTGGAATTTAAACAGGAAGGAAGGAAGGAAGGAAGGAAGGAAGGAAGGAAGGAAGGAAGGAAGGGAGGGAGGGAGGGAGGGAGGGA
>PVJN01018989.1:0-38109 GCA_004026805.1 Lasiurus borealis
CCCTCCCTCCCTCCCTCCCTCCCTCCTTCCTTCCTTCCTTCCTTCCTTCCTTCCTTCCTTCCTTCCTTCCTTCCTTCCTTCCTTTTTATTGAGTTTTTTACAGAGAGAAAGGGAGGGTGATAGAGAGTTAGAAACATTAATGAGAGAGAAACATCGATCAGTTGCCTCCTGCACACCCCCTACTGAGGATGTGCCTGCCACCAAGGTACATGCCCTTGATCAGAATCAAACCTGGGACCTTTTAGTCCACAGGCTGACGCTTTATCCATTGAGCTAAACCGGTTTCGGCTGTCTAAATTTCTTGATACTGCCTGATTCTTTGGAGCTAAGGAGTCTGCTTCCGGAAGTAGTACAAACAGGATCAACACCTGGAATGCAGACCTACACAGGCATGGCCCATTGACTGACAGGCACCTAGAAGAAGTCAAGTTGCTATGGTGAACTGTGAGACCCGTGGGAAAGAATGCACCCGGAGTGACGATATGGTAAACCCAATCACAGAGCCTGACACCCCGATTACATGAGATGAGGAACTCTGAGACTGAGACTATGTGTTATTTATCTTTGCATCTTCCGTGCCTAGTATACGGTACATGGTGCATGCTTAGTAAAAGTTTAGATCTCTTGAAAGCTTGAACATGAGCCTCCAGTATATTTAGCCAACTAGAGCTGCATAGTTTTATTGCAGAGTTAAAAAAAATGAAAAATAGGAGTACCTGCCAGATGTTCATGATTATGAATGTCACCTTAGAACTTAAGGGAAAGTGGGTTACATAATATGTTGAATAATTATGTATTTCATACTTAATCACTGAAATAATCTACATTCATTAAAACAATAATTGACATATGTTCTCTCTGGCGTTTGTGTTCTGCTTGATGAAATAGATATTTAATATACCTTCAGGTTTTATTTTAAGTGGCTTTATACCAAATGTGGTTTTCAAAACGCCTTTTATGCAAAAACAGCATAAAAAAGTCCATTAATAACTGTGTGTCTTTAACAAGGTGTTTGGTTGAAATTGGCTTACATTTAATTCAGCGGAAAAAGGAATCCTTACAAACTTGGATCTTCCCTATCTCCAGAATTACTGTGTCCAGGGATGTTGATAGGTCAAAATTGTTGATTTTTAAAAAGCTGACTTATTTTTAATTTTAATTTTTTACCAAACTGCTGAGATTATTGTCAGTCCTGAGGCAGACATAACAACCTAGAATCTCTAACTTGAATGGAATATTCCAAATCAACGTAGCCTACTCCTGTAATTTTACAGATGGAGAAACTGAAGTCTTAGGAATAGAAGCAGTTTTTCAAAAGGCAAGAACCTATATTGCTTAAGTTCTATCCTAGTACTCTTAGTTTCTTACAAAACACTGGATAGACTGATTCCACACAATATCTTCTAAAATCCCAGCTGTTTTACAGATACTGGCAAGCTGATCATAAAATTGATATTGGAATGCAAGGACCCAGAAGAGTCAAAATAGTCAAAACAGTATCGGAAGAGAAGAACAAAGAGGACTCAGAGTTCCCAATCTCAAGTCTTACTACAAAGCTACAGTAATTAATTAAGACTCTATGGTACTGACATATGATAGTCATAGATATCAATGGATTAGAGCTGAGAATCTAGAAATCAACTCTTACATTTATAGCCAGTTGACTTTTAAGAGTTTCAAGACAATTCAATGGGGGAAATAATCGTCTTTTAAACAATTTGTGCTGGGACAACTGCATATTCACATACAAAAGAATAAATTTGGATCTCTGCTTCCTGCTACATATAAAAACTAGCTCAAAATGGGTTATAGACCTAAATATAAGAGCTAAAACTGTGAATATCTTAGAAGAGAATATAGGTATATATTTTCATGACCTTGGTTTAGGCAATGGTTTCTCAAGCAACAAAATAAATAGGTAAAATGGACATCAACAAAATTCAAAGTTAACTATCAGAAAAGTGAAAAGACAATGCACAGAATGGGGGAAAATATTTGCAAACAGTATTTATGATGTGGGACTTATATCAAACACATGTTAAAAATATTACAGCTCAACCTCGCTGGTGTGGCTCAGTGGTTGAGCTTTGACCTATGAACCAAGAGGTCACAGTTTGATTCCTGGCTAGGGTACATGCCTGGAGTTGCAGGCTTGGTCACAGTGTCGAGCATGCAAAAGGCAGCCAATCAACGATTCTCTCTCATCATTGATGTTTCTGTCTCTCCCTCTCCTTTCTTCTTTGAAGTCAACAAAAATACATTAAAAAAAACCTTATAGTTCAGCAATTAAGAGACAAATAACCCAATGTTAAAAAATGGGCAAAGAATTTGAATAGATATTTCTTCAAAGATTATATAGGAGTGGCTAATAATCAAAGACGTTCACCATCATTAGTCATTAGAGAAATAAAAATTGAAACCATATGCCTCAGAAATTCCACTTAGAGATACTCAAGGGAAGTGAAAAGCTATGTTTACACAAAACTTGCACCAAAATGTTCATCCTAACAGTATTCAGAAAATACAGAAACAACCCTAATGCCCATTAACTGATAGATGACCAAAATGTAATATATCCATACAATGGAGTATTATTTGGCAATAAAAAGGAATGTAATATTTATATGTGCTACAACATAGCTGAACCTTAAGAACATTATGCTTAGTGAGAAAAATCAGTCATAAAAGACTACATATTGTGTGATTCTATTTATATGAAACTAGAGACCCAATGCAATTGGACTTCCTGCAATTGGACTTCCTGCTGCAGTCTCTGCTCTGCTGCCTCGCCTGCTTCCCTCCCTTTTCTTCCTGCCCTGCCTGCTTCCCACCCCACCTGCTTCCCTCCCTTCTCCACCACCCCCCTTGCTTGCTTCTCACAGCTCCCCTCCCTTCTGCAGCACTTGGCTTCCTTCTATGCTATCTTCAGTCTCAGCTCTGCACCAGGATATGCAAATTAACCACCATCTGATGGGCTGGTGGATGTGGCTGGTGGGCGTGGCTATTGAGTGTAGTGGAGGTACAGTCAATTTGCATATACTCTTTTTATTAGATAGGATGTCCTGAATAGGCAAATCCACAGAGTCAAAAAGTAGATTATTACTCGCCAGTGACAAGATGATGGAGGTTTGGGGGGAAGCAAAGTGACAGCTAGTGAATGCAGGTTTCTTTTAGGTGTGATGAAATTTTCTAGAATTAGCTAGTGGTGACAGTTTGCACAGCCTGTGAATATGCTAAAAACCACTGGAAGATGCATTTTATACTTTAGAAGTGTGAGTTTTATTGTATGTGAATTATAGGTCAATAAAGCTGTTATAAAAGAAAATTCTGTAAGGCAAGGACTATTAGTAACTTCATTTTATATATTAGAAAATTTAGGCGCTTGCCTAAAAGCCATATTAATAATAAATGGATAGGCCAAGATCTGAGTGCAGGTAGGTCCTTCAGCTTAAACGTGGCTTTACTGCTGCCTTATGGGCAATTGTGGGCTGTATTATTGTTATAATGCAATCATCATTCATTGAGCAACTATGATATGTCTAGTGAGTGATGCAGTATACCCAACAGTCTGAAATCAGCTGACTTGTTCTCCATAATCTGAATTAGTTGATTCCTCATGCGCTCCTATTGAGAAATCAGCTTAGCAAGCAAGAGATACATCTTTTAAGTTCACATGAGGAATACCCATGTAGGTAATTTCATATTCTTTCCCTCAAGTTGGCACAGCCTAGGAAGTATTTGGTTACACATTAAAACACATACATGGCCGAAACCGGTTTGGCTCAGTGGATAGAGCGTCGGCCTGCAGACTGAAAGGTCTCAGGTTCGATTCCGGTCAAGGGCATGTACCTTGATTGCAGGCTCATCTCCAGTGGAGGGTGTGCAGGAAACAGCTGATCGATGTCTCTCTCTCATCGATGTTTCTAACTCTCTATCCTTTTCCCTTCCTCTCTGTAAAAAATCAATAAAATATATTTTAAAAAAATAAAACACAAACATGATTCAATATACTGGACTGGGTATATAAAGTGAGCTTGTTTGTGCTTTATAAGTACAGAATGAATTTTGCTGACCCGTGAATGATTTGGTATCATTTGCTCATGACTGAATAGAACTGACCATTTGTCTAAATTTGTACCCTTCACACATTTGCTAACTGGAGGTATTTCTCTGTATCATTTTCATTATTTTTCTATTTTCTATACTCATTTCTGAAGAGTCACTTTATATACCCTTATTGCCCTCTGATATTTCAAATGAAGCCTTTTCCATAAGCTGAGTGTGTGGTGCTCTCAGCTCTCCATAATATAGGAAATGGCCAGGAGGCAAATAAAAAAAAAGGTCTTTAAGTGTTTTTGAATTGACATTTCTGCAAAGGATAAAAGCCCCTTCTAGAGTCTTACTTTTGGGTAACTAAGTGGGGTTATCTGTTGTTGTTGTTTTTTTTTTTTGTTTGTTTTTGTTTTTAAATATATTTTATTGATTTTTACAGAGAGGAAGGTAGAGGGATAGAGAGTTAGAAACATCGATGAGAGAGAGACATTGATCAGCTGTTTCCTGCACACCCTCCACTGGAGATGAGCCTGCAATCAAGGTACATGCCCTTGACCGGAATGGAACCTGGGACCTTTTATTCTGCAGGCCTACGCTCTATCCACTGAGCCAAACGGGTTTCGGCAGTTATCTGTTTTTTTTATTTCATGTAAAATCAGAACTAAAGGACATGCATTGATGAAGTAGGAAGGGACAGCTGATAAAATAGAAATCTGGCAGAATCTCTACCTCCTGCCAATAATATAGTTGCTAAGTGCCCTTATACCTATCAGGGTGTGTTGGGTGACTGTAAAGTAAGTCCACTCAACAGCAGTTCAACATCCATCTGGAGAGCATATAAGATTGAGGCACACGTGGCCTTGAAAGAGAGGATTTCTTGGGAGAGGCTAGTTGCTGCCTTGTACCTTGTAGTAACCCATGGAAGTGGAAAGAGAGAGGTTTCTGTCTCACCTTCAGCCAGCTGAGAGAAGCTCCAGAACTTGCTACTTGTCTCTTGGAATAGAGACTTCAATATTTGTGATGATGAAAATGTTCCTCTCCTATATTGGCAACTACTGGCCACATGTGACACATTGAGCACTTGAATTATGTAGGGACAGTGCAATGTAGGGACTTACATTTTAATTCTATTTAGTTTTTCTTCATCTACATTTAAATTTAAGTAGTCGCATGTGGCTATGGGATATTTTATTGGATAATTCAGTTATAGTATATTCTTTATGAGTATTTTATTTTTAAACATATTGTTATTGAGTTCAGAGAGAAAGGGGGAGGAAGAGAGAGAGGGAGAAACATCAATGATGAGAGGGAACCATTTATTGGCTGCCTTTTGTGTGCTCCACACTGTGATCGAGTCTTCAATTCTGGGCATGTACCCTGACCAGGAATTGAACCATGACCTCCTGGTTCATAGGTCGATGCTCAACCACTGAGCCAGGCCAGCTGGGCACTTTATGAATATTTTAAATAACCATAATAACTGGATAACTTGCTGTGTACCAAATACTGCACTAAGTACTTTCCTCCTATGCTCTTTTTTAACCTCCCAACAGCCACTTGGTATAGATACTTTCATTATCTTGATTTTAACCATGAGAAAACCAAGGCATGCAGAGGTTAAGTAAGGGACAGATGCAGAATGGAATCTATGGGATTTGATTCTGTGCAGGGACATCTATAAGAACCTTTGCTTTTAACCATCCCTTTTAATCTTCCCCTCCCCCTTTATAATCATACTTTTTACTAAGGAGAAACAGTAGCAAGGGTCACCTCTGGAGATTTCATTTATATTATCTTTCTCAACTACTTTTGTATGTTTCGTGGCTATTTTTCTATATAGCACCTCTAAGGCAGAATAATCCATTTGTCTTATTTTGTAATCATCTTTGTTGAATAGTAAGTGGATCGTTTGAAGACAAAATGAGTTTTATCCTTGAAATATATGTTTGGGAGGTGCCCTGCTATGGTTGATATTCAGAAACCTGCGAACACAATGCCTCTACTTGGGCAAAAGCTCATTTGGTCTGTAAGAGAGTGAACTTGGCAGCTTCTGATATGATTTTCTATGCAGAAGGCACTTTTCCCTTTGATACATAAGCAAGCCATGAAGTTCTATTGGTATTTTTTTGTGTGTGTGTTTCAAAAGGGATAATTACATAATGAGAGAGATTTGTCTTGAATGTTTTTTATGGAAAGTTCTACAGATTCTGTGTATGCGGCTTCTAATCTTATGCATGGGCCTGACTTTGGGGCTCCATACTGGATGGATGTACTGATGTTCTCCCATCATGACTCGGGATCCCATTCATCCACCAGCCTTTCCCATCCCCTTTGGGATATTTTGAGGCACAAGAAATTTCAAATGTTCACTCCTGCAGCTGGCATGCTGTAGGAACTTGCATGACTGTGTGAATCTCTCCTTGTGTTGCGTTCAATGAAATCGCCTTGGTAACTTGAAGTTAGCCAGGGGTAAGTTTCACACCATTTAAAAAACCCCTGTATCTGTTTCCAATTGTTTTGTAGCAAATTACCACATATACAGCTTTATTCTCTGCTCTGTCATCTGGATAATCCAGGATAACCTCAACGTTCTTGATTCAATCACATCTGCAAAGTTCCTTTAGCTACCCAAGGCAACATCTTCATAAACAATGGGAATTAGGGCAGAGATATCTTGGGGGTGGAGGGTGGGGGATGGTGAGAGGGGAGTGCATTTTTCTGGCTACCATGCCTTACAAATGAAAGATTTTTATTTTCAAGAGAGTTAGCTGTTAAATATTTACCAGCACCCACTCCCCATGGCTCGGTAGTACCTTGGTAGACTTAAGGGGAAGACTCTAATCCAGTGGTTCTCAACCTTCCTAAGGCCGCGACCCTTGCATACAGTTCCTCATGGGGTGGTGACCCCCAACCATGAAATTTTGCTACTGTGATGCATCGTGATGTAAATATCTGCATTTTTTGATGGTCTTAGGTGACCCCTGTGAAAGGGTCGTTCACCCCTCCAAAGGGGTTGCGACCCACATGTTGAGAACCGCTGCTCTAATCTTTCTCATGGTAGACACACTGCTCTACAGTTCTGATGTTAATGCGCCCGTGTCTTCTGCTGTGCAGGGACATCTATAAGATTTCTGCCTCTGGAAAGTGGGGCGCAGCTACTGTCTAGATCCCAAACTTCTTTGGGGTGTCTGGGACAATCAAGGCTGAAGATTGTGGGGTGTGGTAAGACCCACTGCTATTTCAACTGTTACCTTGCCTCTCTAGCAGTCCTTCCTTCCACATCCATTGTAATTTAACTTATCTAGGATGGGAAAACTTTCTTTTATGTCATTATACATTCATTCTAAAGCCCTGCTTATCAAATAAACATTATATATCTCCTGGACCTTCGTTCTTAATAGCTGACGGCAAGTTTTTCAGAACTGAATAAACCTTTTTTTTTCTCTCTGAAAGCTGCTTTCTCCGAAATCAAAAGCACCCTACTCTGAAGATTCCATTTACTTCCAAGTTTCCAAATCTTATTTCGAACCTCAAAGCCAATAAATGCTGTTTTGCTATCCCTCTCAAGCAATGACAGCCACTGAATAATAAAGAGGCAGGAGGTCTCTGGGCACCTAGACTATAAAACAGCATTTTTTTTATCTTTTGACATAGCCAACAGTGTGGCACGACATACATCAAAATGCCAAGCAGGTGGCACAGGTACTACGTGCTGTAGAAGTTTAGAGAATGGTGAGGTGGCAGGAGGGGGGATGTGTGTTGTGCAGGTGAAAGGAACATACATGTGCCAGAGGGACTGAACCAGGCCGGGGTGAATTGTTTGGGTTCAGGTAGAGAGAAAGAAGAGGCATAAATAATTTCAGGCTCAGGCAGGAGTGTGAAGAGATGAAAGGGCCATCAGTGTGTCTGGGAGGGTAGTTTCTTTGGAAAAGGTCCAAGGAGACGGAATGGCTGAGGGCTTTGAATGGCAAGCTAAGCAACAGGACCGCATTGCCAGTGTGGGGAACTGGTGCATAGGGCATGCTGGGAGGGTCTGTCACCGAAATGGAGGGGTGACTTCCTGAACCCACAGCTCACCTGAGATCTACAGCAGCAGAATGGCACCTCTGGAGAGCATCCTTGCCAAGTCACCACACCTTTGCCCATAGGTCACAGGTTACTTCCTAAATCAGCCTGTGAAGCTCTGTGCGGTCACATAGGAGAAGGAATGGACCTTGGCGTACCTCAAAATTCTCGTATAAGCAGTTTATTTTTGGTGTTTACTGTTTAGTTATTAGCTCAGTTTGGGGATGGATAGGGAATGTGTGTGTGTGTGTGTGTGTGTGTGTGTGTGGTGGCATGCGTGAGATTTGTGGAATATGTGTGTATAAGTGGGGAGTGTGTGGTGTGGGGTGAGATAGATGTGTGGTCTGTGCTTAGTTAAGCAAGGATGATGTGTGGTGTGTTTGTGTGTTATGGGACCTGTGTGTGTGTGTGTGTGTGGCATATGGTGAGTGTATGAGTGTGGTGTATGTGATGTGGGGTGAGATAGATATGTGTGTAGTGTGGTTTGTGCTTAGTTAATCATGGATGATGTGTGATATGTATGTGTATTATGTGATCTGTGTAGGATGTGTGCATGTTATGTGATCTATGTGGGATGTGTGTGTGTGTGTGGGGGATATATGTGTGTTATGTGATCTGTGTGAGATGTGTGTGTGTGTTATGTGATCTGTGTGGGATGTGTGTGTGTGATGTATGTGTGTTATGTGATCTCTGTGGGATGTGTGTGTGTTATGTGATCTGTGTGGGATGTGTGTGTGTGTGTGGGGATGTGTGTGTGTTATGTGATCTGTGTGGGATGTGTGTGTGTGTGTGGGGATGTGTGTGTGTTATGTGATCTGTGTGGGATGTGTGTGTGTGTGTGTGTGTGTATGTGTGTGTGTTATGTGATCTCTGTGGGATGTGTATGTGTGGGGGATGTATGTGTGTTATATGATCTCTATGGGACGTGTGTGTGTGTATGTGTGTGTGTACATGAGCTTATACTATGGTATTTAAGAATGCCAGCTCTGAAGCCAGGCTGCTGGAAATGATGGCTGGCTTCATAGTCTGGGGAAATCACCTAACTTTTTGCGCCTTTCTTCCCTCACCTCTAAAACATGGGTAACAAGAGCGCCCACCTCCACGTTAGGCTGTGAGTGACTACCCAAGGCACCTGCCCGATGCCCTGCACTGGATGGCACTCAGTAAGCGTTAGCTCTGGGCTCACCCCACAGGGGCTCCCGCTCCCAGGTGCCGTGGAAAGATCTCTCTGTCCTTCCTGCGGGCAAATGGCCCTTTTGAAGGCGCTGGCAGGGCCGGTTTATTGTGGAGCTGTTTGATCCAAGGTAACAGAGAAGTGTTTTCTTCCTCACGTCCTCGCTCATATCCAAATCACTCCTCATCTTCGGATCCACTGCAGTGCCTGACACCTCAGAGAGTCCTGTCCGGGCTGCTGGGAATAGAGACGCCACTTACAAGCTGCACTTGTCAGGAAGGAAGAGTCAATATTTCACAAGGACAGTAGGTGGGTGGCTATCAAATATTAACCACAACCAGCACGGCGACTCATTAATAGTAGCATACGCTCAAACGTTAGCCATCTATGGAACCTTTTATTTTGAACAGCGAAGGGTACCCATGGAAACCGGAATGGTGAAAACTCATTTAGAGTGAGTGGCGCTGTCTCTGGTGGATGGGTCAAAGGCTGACCTTCGATATGAACAGCAGGAGTCAGGGGCGGTGGAAAACTCATTTTTCCTTATTTTTATTTGACCCAGAGAGGTTCCTAGGGCATGGGCACCGAGAACCCAACCCGGCAGTTATTTTATAAATGTCAGGAGTGTCTTGCCCGGATTCTCAAGTACAGATCAGGAAATTAATCATAATTAATCATAGAACATGTGTGTCTCTCCTGACTATCGAACGCAGTCATCTTTTATCCTTCTCTATCCCCTTCTTCTGTTTTATTTTATATTCTCTTCCCAGGTAGATTGTAAGGGTGACAAGGACAGAAATTGTCCCTGTCTTGCTCGTGGCTGTAGCTCCATTCTCTGAAATGGTCAGGCCTCTTGCAGGTACTCTATCCCTAGTTGTTGAGCAAATAATGAATAAATGAAAAAAAAAAAAAGATTTACCTGCCCCGTGCAAGGGTTTGGTAAAATATAGCATGACCCTTCTGTACAATGGAAAACAATGGAATTATGAAAAGTTTTGTCACATTAAAGTTCTTATTTATGAACATGGAAAGACATACATCGTGTTATTTAGTGAAAAAATATGGTTGCGAATTACAAAACAGTTTATAGTTCCACGTATGTATCTTTTACATGTGCGCATGTTTACAGTTGTGTGTGTGGATGTGTATATATACTTGCTTAGAAAATGCACTAGTGATGATTACTGTGTGGGAGGGTTATGAAAGATTTTTATATTTTTTGCCATTGGGAATTGTCTGAAGAGTATAAATAGAAGCACAAATTGCTTTAAAATACCGAAAAGTAGAGATTAAAAATTTTAAAGTTAGATTTTTTTTTGAGCTGCTGAAACCTTCTTTAATGCCTCAGAAGGAAGGCAGAGGTGGGTGGGTGGGTGGGAAGAGATCAACCAAAGAACATGTATGCATATATGCATCACCCACGGACACAGACAATAGGGTAGCAAAGGCCTGGGATGGGGATCAGATGTGGGCTAGAAGGGGTGAATGGGGGAAACGGGGGACAAATGTAATACTTTCAACAAGAAAGATTTAATTTAAAAGGCCTATGTCCTACCTCTCATTTGTTCCTGGTGCAACAGAATCTTAGCACTAGGTTATAACTGATTGATTATAATAGGGTTGAACATTTTGGAGGTTCAGAAGGAAAAGAAGAAAAAGTCTAGCTACTGGCATAGACCCTCCATACATGCTTGTTAAGTGGAATGAATAAAGTTGGAAACTTACACATGGCTTTTATCCTCTGAAGTCAGCCCCATTGGCTCCTCATAGTGGGACTTTGGACAATTCCCTCAAGTTCAAAGTGCTATTTATCCCATCAAATGTATTTGTTCCAAGCCCCACCCTTCTAGATTGAGTAAGAATGAGAGAGAACGACTTGGTTTGCCTGATTCTTTCCAACGTGGGAACCAGCTAATTTAACGCATTTTATGCTGGAATTATATTGAGTTCCAGATGACACAGTTTTTGATGTTGAGCTGCTACTAAAACCATTGTTATCCTTCCTGCTTTCGGAGTTTTAACAATTTTTGGACGTTTGAAAATCTACAAGGCCACCATCATTTTGGGCCTCAGGACAGTGGGCTACAGAGCTGAACAACGAGGTATTAAAAATAACCACTGTTATTACCTTGGCTATTTTTATGTACCAGGCACTGGGCTAAGTTCTTTCCTGGCATTACCTCTTTTCATCCTTCAGCCTCATCCTCTGTAGCTGGTGCCATTATTAGCCCTGCGGGAGAGAAAGATGTGCCTGTAGTTTAGGAAGGTTAGTACCCTGCCTGGAAATACACTTTTAGACATTAATTGACACCACTGGGACACACAGCAAGCCTCTCTTACTCTGGAGACTGTTGTCCTGCCTTTTAAAATTCTTTAATCACACCTTTAAGGGAGCCACCTACTCTATGCCCATTTCTGGTCCCTTCTGCTTGTTGGGTGACGGTGTGATATATATTTTTTGAGGTGTATTGATTTGGGAACACCTCAGAAAGGTTTGGAGACTTTATGGAATTGTTGGCCAAGAAGAACGAGGAGCTTATTTTATAATAAGACTAGAGGCCTGGAGCACAAAATTCATGCATGGGGGAGGATCCCCTCAGCCCAGCCTGCACTCTCTCCAATCTGGGACCCCTCCTAGAGATTGGGCCTAAACCTGTAGTTGGACATCCCTTTCACAATCTGGGTTCCTGGCTCCTAACTGCTTACCTGCCTGCCTGATCACCCTAAATGCCTCCCTGCCAGCCAGTCACACCCAATTCAGGGCCTGGTTTTCCCCAACTGACCCCCCACCCACCGTTGCTGGCCTAGTCGCCTCTCACTATCCCCCTATGCCAGCCTGTTTGCCCTTCATTGCCCTCCCCTTGCTGGCCTGGTCACCCCTAACTGCCCCCTCTGTGGGTTTGGTTGCCCTATGCAGCCTACTGCTCAATCATTTGGTCGCCCCTCACTAACTCCCCTGCCGGCCTAGGGACCCCACATAGCCTATTTGGTGGTTCGTTTGATTGCAGTGGTCACTTAGGCTTTTATTATTATAGATTATTTTAGGCCTGCATATCTATTTATTGCTGATTTTGTTTCGCATCTCAAACTTAGCTTGTTCAAGTTTAATCTCAGGCCTATTTTTAGACAGGACCAGGAAATATAAATCCTCGTCTGGGGATTGTGGGAAATGCTGGTTTTCATTAGCCCACAGATGAGCACATATTATATTCCACTAAAAGAATACCTTCTTTGCTGACCTCATATAATTCACAAGGGAGCAGATTCATTTGATTCTACTTAATTGATTTCATATTTAAAATGAAAACAGGAAGTTTGTAGTTATAAACCTATGTCTCATTATCTACAATCTTACACAGCTTCTTCACGAAGTGATTATCATTTAGGATAGCACGAGGTCAGTGTTTTGCCACAACCTGGCCATCTAAGGATTCTGAAATAGAACTATAAATTTTTTAACGTAACGCTTCAGGGAGTGAACACAGGTAGCCAAATAGGAGATTAATATTGAAGTATTGGAAAAGGGACATGGAGACCTGTTAATTGCCAGCATCTAAAAGTCAGCAGTCTAATCCAATTAAATATGGAAATTGAGCAGTGGTGCTCATTTTCGGTGTCCTTTTGAGCTAATCATGAGGTGATGGGTTCAGGAATTAATTGCTGGGTCGTGGACGGATCATGGAGAAGACACCGCCCCCTTCACTGCTGGGCCCAGCCCTTGCTCTTTTTCTGACGTGGCGGTGGAGGAAGTGAGAAGAAATTTACATCAGGAACAAATAACTTCCTTCCTCTGCCTTCTGACACGACAGTCACAATGAGAGAATATTTCTCCTCGAGGACAGTGCTGTATTGCAACTTGACTTGTAATAAGCGTCAGGAGAATAGCACCGGGGAAAGATGAAAACTAAACCTTAGCAGTACCTCTCCTGGTATGAAATCAAATGTCTGCGTAAACCTGAGTGTGTGGCTCATAATGAAAAAAGTCCTTCGCCGCCCGCATCAGCCTGCAGCCATCTCTACCGCCTCCAGTTCCCAGAGGGAGCATCATCTTAACAGTGTGGCCCGCACCGCACAGCTTTTCTGACTTACTTATTGCATTCCTAAGCTTGCTTCCCCTAGATGACTGTAGGGGTGTGTGATATATGATGTGCTCTGCTGAGATTTGGCTGTGTGGCTTTCCATAGCTGTGTGTGAATGTGCTATGGGGTGGGGTCCATCACAGGCAGGTAGGGAGACTAGCTTGGTTTCACTCTAACCCAGCGGTTCTCAACCCTTTTGGGGGGTCGAACAACCCTTTCACAGGGGTCACCTAAGGCTATTGGAAAACACCTATTTCCCATGGTCTTAGGAACCAACACACCGCTCCTTGGTGTAGCAAAATGTAGCAATGTAGTTTACTATTGTTATATGAAGACTGTTACCCATGCTATATCACGATTCAAGACAAAAATTTCATTTATTCGTAATTAGAAATAAATATTTCACAATATATAATTACCTATTGTTTTTGTGATTAATCACTATGCTTTAATTATGTTCAATTTGTAACAATGAAAATACATCCTGAATATCAGATATTTGCATTACAGTTCATAACAGTAGCAAAATTACAGTTATGAAGTAGCAACGGAAATAATTTTATGGTTGGGGGTCACCACCACATGAGGAGCTGTCTTAAAGGGTCCTGGCATTAGGAAGGTTGAGAACCACTGCTCTAACAAGACATGGTCCTTCCCTCTATTGGGTAACCTCATAGCATCTGTCTATAAATGTGTTATTTTTTTTATTCGAAGGATCCTTGGATGCTAGTAAGTCCCAAATAGAGGCCCTTACCTATACTGGGTTCTCAGAAGAGTCTGCACAATAAAGTACATAAATGCATGATGAGGGGAAATAGAGTTCTATCTTCTTGGTAGGTACTGGTCAAGGTAAAAGGAAATTAGGAAGATTCTGTGTTGGAGTCAGCAATATCAACTGGGAGACATTCAATTCAGATTCAGTTGACGGTGTTTTTTTTTTTTCAATTAGCTCTTTAAATTTTTTTTTCAAAAGCAGAGCATGCAAGAACAATGAACAAATAATAGGTACAAACATGTGTGTGCTCAAATTTGTATAGGGTCCTGATTGAAAGCTACATTTTCTTAACCACTTGTCAACACCATCCCTTTTAAGTGCAATTTACTTGAAAGAGCTTTGTACATGTAATCATTACAAATGCCACCTCTCTCCTCTTGCTAGCAGGTGGCTCCGTATTGTGAGGTACTAAAGAAGGAAGTTTTATGTATCTCTGAGTTCCTGACAAGTTGAGCACAATCCTTGTGTATAGCAGGTGTTTAATATGTGTTAGTTGTACAGATCAGACACACACATTGGACCTAAAATATTTGGAGCTTTACTTATTACTAGAGGCCCGATGCACAAAATTCATGCAAGGGGCTTGGCCCTCACAGCCCTGGCTGGCCCTTGCAGCCCCGGCTTCTTCTGGAAGGTCATCCAAATGGTTGTCATCCGGATGGTCGTTAGACTGTTCAGTCTAATTAGCATACAGTGGTATCTCGAGATACGAGTTTAATTCGTTCCGTAACCTTGAGGCGAGGGAAACTATGAGACGCTCGAGTCGTGGTAAACTGGTGGGTCGTGTGCAGCCGGCGATCCACGCAATTATTCCTATCTCAAATGTTGCTTGTATTTCAAAGCAAAAATCGCTCACTCGATGGCTCGTATCTCAAAAAATCTCGTATGTTAGGGTACTCGTATCTCGAGGTACCACTGTATTATCTCTTTATTATATAGGATTTCTAGGAGAGTTTTCACAAATCAAAAATGATGCTAGGTGATAGATCCTCCCTTCCCCCAACTGGTGGGTGGAGTATGACGTAACTCGTGTCTGTGCCAGAACATCCCTGACACATTCAACCACCAATCAGCGTGTGCCAAGTGCCCTGGTCCTCACCCTTTCCTGTTCCTCCCCTCAAAAGGCCTGTTCACCGCTGCACATGTTGCTGTTCTCTCTCTCTGCGAGTCAGCCCGGCTGGGTCCTTCTCCTCCTCCTTCTCTGATCCTGGTTTTTCTATCTCGCTTGTTAGTGCGGAATAAACTTCCTCTTTAATATGTATTGGTCTCCGACTCCCGCTTCCTGCACCTTGAACCTTACACTAGGAACTGACAAGACTCAGTGCAAATGAAATCATGATGGCATAATTTCAGGCATGAATAATGGAGGCATTTGAGTAGAATACTTTGCATCTGGTGAAGCAACTCTCTTTGTGCTGACAGTAAAGGCTGCCTCTGACTTCGGTTAAAGACTATTGTGTATTTTTCTTTTCAGAGAAAGGCAAACTTGGTTAGAGGTAGAGAAAACAGGCTTTATATTTAAACACAACTGACTTTGAATCCCTGTCCTACCTTGACTTGCTTGTCACACTACTGGGCAACTCTTTAAGCACCTGGACTCATAGTGTTATAAGAAAAAAAACCATGGGAATTGGAGACAATGGTACTTAACATAGTATACAGTAGATACTCAATGAGTGTTTCTACTTCAATAATTGTTTTTATTTTAGTGAGCCCCAGTAATATTTCCTAATGCTTATGATTACCTATGGAATTCGAATGAAACCAAGATATTTCAGTCTGTTGAAATCCCAAATATGGTAGTCTGCTAGGTCTGCCGTAACCAAGTGTCATGGACTAGGTGGCTTAAACCACAGACATCCATTTATCTTCCCCCAGTTCTGGAGGCTGGACTGCTGATCTCAGGATGGCTATGTGGTTGGGTTCTGGTGAGATCTCTCCTCTTAAATGGCTTTTGCAATGATGCTCTTTCTCAATAAGGCCATCTTCTGAGCAACAGCCGGTTAAGACTTCAGCACATCTTTTTGGGTGGGATGCAATTCAACCCATAACACCCAGCCTCAGCCTTGTGAGTAGAAAAAGACCTCACAAGCTTGAGAATTCTGTTCACACATTTCCCAAATGCCTTTGTCTCCAGGGTACCCCGGCCCCCCACTTCCCCTCAGGTGTCCTCTGGGCTTTGTGTGGTTCCAGGAGAGGACTTGTCTTCAGTAAGAGGGCCTTTCTTGAGAAGCTCTCAATTCATTTTTCTCCTAGCAGTAATTTTTTTCTGCTCACTGGGTGGATATCTCTGCCTCAGGTGGCCAGGATTTTTTATTACTTGGAAAATCCTTCAAACTCCAAACCCCAAAGACCCACAAGTTGACCGTATTCCTTTATATTATCTGCTCATAAGCGCGCGCACACACACACAAAAGCATTAGGGGATAAAGCTGAAAGGTCACATCAGCTGACAGTTTTCCACCCTGATTGACTTTAAGGCTAGTTTTTGCAGGCAGGTAGCCATAGTGCCACTGGGTGCCAGAAAGCTGGCTTTCTCTCCTCTGATTGTTCCTCACTGTGCTGCTCAGCTCAGTTCTCCTGCCTGTATTTGTCCGATTGAAGCTTCTGGTCTCATCAGCCTTCCGATGAGTTTGGAAGAAAGGTCCCGAGGAGTTATTGCAACCATACGATCGATGGGTCCGGGCTGCCTGTTACTACTTGAGCCAACAAACCAGAGACGGGTTTGAGTCACATGTGAGTGTTTATTCCAATAATGCCACACTATGGCCGAGACCGGTTTGGCTCAGTGGATAGAGCGTCGGCCTGCGGACTGAAGGGTCCCGGGTTTGATTCCGGTCGGGGGCATGTACCTTGCTTGCGGGCACATCTCCAGTGGGGAGTGTGCGGGAGGCAGCTGATCGATGTCTCTCTCTCATCGATGTTTCTGACTTTGTCTCTCTCCTTTCCTCTCTGTTAAAAAATCAATAAAATATTTTAAAAAAATAAATAATACCACACTATGGAAGAGCAGCAGGTCACCCCCCAAAATCTGCACCCCACCATAATAAGACAGCTGCTTATATTGGGTAGAAGGACAAAGATTACTTGAGGTTGTGCCAAATGGGCAGTTTACAGAGAATGGGGGCTAGAGGTCTCCAAAGGGCTTAGCGATATGAAAAAGGGGGGAGGCTCTTCAAAGGGATTTCTGCAACAAAGTTGTTCCTCTTTCCATAATACAGTGGTACCCCGAGATACGAGTTTAACTCATTCCGTAACCTTGAGGCGTGGGAAACTATGAGATGCTCAAGTCGCTGTAAACTGGTGGGTCCTGTGCAGCCGGCTGATCCGAACGATGACTCCTATCTCAAATGTTGCTCGTATTTCAAAGCAAAAATCGCTCGCTCGATGGCTCGTATCTCAAAAATCTTGTATGTTAGGGCACTCGTATCTCAAGGTGCCAATGTAATAGGCAGCTCCAAATGGGGAGGATGGTTGCATTTCCAGATGAGGTCCCAGGTCCCACAAGCAACTGCCAGCCAGGTTAGAAATAACCTTCGTTAATCAGAATAAAACAATCACAGTTAACTGAACATGAATAATATTTCTTATAATTAGCTGGTTCCCATATTCTATTTCTGCCCCTATCATTATGGCTATTTTGAAAGGGAGTGTGCCAGTCACAGGTATTCCTTGTTAGAGCCAAGTCTGCTAAGAAACAGGACTTGGAGGGCTCTGAGACAGCGGTTCTCAACTTGTGGGTCGCGACCCACCGGTTGAAAACTGCTAGCAAGGTCACCTGAGACCATCGGAAAACAGATATTTACATTATGATTCATTAACAGTAGCAAAATTACAGTGATGAAGTAGCAACGAAAATAATTTTAAGATTGGGGGTCACCACAACATGAAGAGCTGTATTAAAAGGTCACAGCATTAAAAAAGGTTGAGAACTACTAGAGGACAACAGCAGTTAGTATACAGCTCACACAGGTTAAAGACTTGGCCAAGGTAAGACAGTTAGGATGCAAAGAGGATCTTAAACCCAGGTCTTTCCAAAGCCATAGCCTGAGTTCTTTCCATTATTCCACTCTCACGGGCACTATAGGAGCCAGGAGGTTAATAAAGAACCAGGGAGAGATGCAGGGGGCTCCCTCTGAATCTGCCTGCGAAAAAGCCCCTCTTTACTTGACTATCATTTCCTGGAGATTCTGAGCTTCTTTTTCTTTTCTTCTTTTAAAAAAAATATATTTTATTGATTTTTTACAGAGAGGAAGGGAGAGGGACAGAGAGCTAGAAACATCGATGAGAGAGAGACATCAATCAGCAGCCTCCTGCACGTCTCACACTGGAGATGTGCCCACAACCAATGTAACTGCCCTTGACCGGAATCGAACCTGGGACCCTTCAGTCCGCAGGCCAATGCTCCATCCACTGAGCCAAACCAGTTTCGGTGATTTTTGAGCTTCTTGAAGGCAGAGATGTCATCTTTGTATCCCTAGCTACTAGCTTAGGGCTTGAAACATAATAGGTGCTCCATAATATTCAATGAATGCACAAATTAACGAATTACTTTATGTTCCTTTCTGTTTTTTCTTCCCTCTCCTCCTTGTCTTCCCTTCTTTTTCTTCTTTCATAGCAGCTCAGTTAGCTCATAGGCTTCATGATGGACCCAGGACTCATAGATGGTTAGACTCTGTCTCAAAGTTCCTGATCAAATCACTTAATGTAGTTGAGACAACCCTGGACACAAGAATAGCCGTGTTTTTACTCTTTGCACTTTGGTGGGAATGCTCAGAATTAGTAGACCGGTCGTCACTGAGACTAAAGGGTGCAGTGTGCATTGGTGTGTGTGTATGTGTGCGCGCGCGTGGGTTGGCTCATTTGTGTAAATTATGAATGCATGGTCTATGCTTACCACCTTATCCGAAGACTCCAGCATGGATGAATCCAGAATTTGCACATAGTTTTCTTTGGGGGTCATCAAGGTAAATATCACTCAGTTCTGTGTGATTTGGTTTGTGGACGAAAGGGCTTACATGCTGACTGGACAAGCTCAGGGGAGGCCTGCATGGCGGTCTTGCAAACTCAGACCTACAGTAACCACAAGGGATGTTCTGAAATTAAACGTTCACTAAAAGCGGTTATGGTGGGCGGTTACTTCCTAGGCCGGTATCTTTACTGACAAGATCCACCTTTACCTGAACTGAGCCTACCTGTCTTTTTGCATCTATGGTAACATACCCTTGAACTGTCTGGGTAACTTGTAACTTCTCTTTTTCTGAAGCCCTTGGGGCACAACTTCATATGCTGGGCGCCAGGACAGAGACCACAAATTCCTTCATTATCATGTTAATTGTTCCTGCCCCCACCTAAGTATGTGTCCATCATTTTACTTTTTCTCCAATCCCAGGGATTCCCCGTCACCCTTTGTTTTATGCCACCTCCTTAATCTGTCACCAATGAATTTCATGTAACCTACCTATGTCCCTCCTTTGACTGCAATGTATAAATAAAAATATAACCAGCCGTGCTCTAGAGCAGTGGTCGGCAAACTGCGGCTCGAGAGCCGCAGCTTGCTGCTCTGTTGACTAATGAGTTTGCCGACCACTGCTCTAGAGCATTATCTCAATTTGTCAAGGTTCTGTTACCCAGCATATGTGGACAGTTTGACTCAAATAAACTCACAAAAATTCTTTACAGGTTTCAATGTTTTTTAGTGTGTGTGTGTGTGTGTGTGTGTGTGTGTGTGTGTTTACACATTACCAGGTTCCTATACTCTGATGTATATTTTTGTTTTTATACTCCAGGTACATGTTCTTTGGGGCAAAACTGACTGCTCTCTGGACACCAGCATAAAGATCCTTTTATATCCTCAAGGTGGCAGTAACAATCAAAACTGTATTTAAAGAAAATTAAAGGAAAGGGGGGGGGATCTAGGGAAAAGAGAAAACTAACTCTCTCTGAAATGTTTCCTAATCCTCCATTTTCTGCTCAGCAGAATTATATTCATCGTGAGATTATTCATTATTAAGAGCTTATTTCAGCCCAGCCTGTGTGTGTCAGTAGATTAGGACATGGAGGAAGATTAGTTCCTCACACTGGGTGGCTGGAAACAACTTTCTTATCTGATCATTAAAACCGGTTGTTCATGGTTTTTTGACCAGAATTATTCATTCTGTCAGGGCTTTGTGCATGCTGATTAAATTTCGGTGCCTAATATGTACTGTTAGGATTGAGCTGCGTGGTACCAGGGTCAATTAACAAGCTAGAATGACTATGTGTAGATATGTGGCTCTCCAAAAATTATCAAGGTTTTGCAGTGCCTGATACTTATTTTTGAAAGTTTTTAATGATTTTGAGATTTTTTTATTAACACTATTATTAATAAATAAAATATTAGCAGCTACTATTTATTGTCTATCATCTGCCTGACATGGTCTCAGGCCATTTTACCTGTTTCCCGGGATGTTTTCTTTAATAATTAAATTTTATTTGTATAGCAGTTGTTTATTCACAGCAAAACGAAGCAGAAAATACAGAGTTCCTACATACCCCCTGCTCTCACACATGCATAGACTCCTCTGTTATCAATATTTTCCACCAGAGTGGTACTATTGATACACATCATTATTGCCCAAAGTCCATAGTTTACATAAGGCCCACTCTTGGTATTCTGCGTTCTATGGGCTTTGATGTATATTCAGTATGGCTAATATGCTAAATGTCTGTCCAGGTAATTATATAACATTATATAATAATGCTTGGCTTCCTCTTCCTAGCAACTAGTTTCCTTGCAGTTTCTTTAGCCCAGGAACATGACTTGCTTTATAGCCAGGTGGAAACATTTTACACTTTAAACAAATGTCTGTGAACTGTTTTCCCATGCCACATCTCATCTCTCTCTCTCTGTGTGTATGTGTGTTTGTGTGATCCTCACAGAAGTCCTAGAGTAGGTAGATAGGAGACTTGATGGAATCCTATTTTCTTTTCATTAGCGAGTAAACGGAAATGTAGAAAGCTTAGAAATTGATCCGACCGAAAAGAAGTAAGAAATGGTGAAACTTGAAAATGACTTCATATTTTCTCACTGCACAGAATATAGTCAAACATGGCTACAGTTAAATATTTTACCCTTTGTTCTCCCTGCGTGATCTACAATAATAAATCTGCTTTGTGTTGATATTTACTGCTGTGTTGCTGACAATTACCTGAAAGAGAATTTGGGGTGCTTCACTGGGCTGGGAAAAGCTTAGCTACATCAGAAAGCAGGTCTAATTAAGCAAGTTTATTCTATATCTATAAAAGGCTAAGTTGACTCATGCATGTGTGATACTATAAAGCTCTTGCTGGTGCCAATTGAATATGTGTTTCTATCTGTCATTGTTGATCATGAATTTGGTTGATACTTCTATTATAGAGAAAGGGCAAATAGCAATATTAAAATATTTATTTTAATTAATTTCCTTTCAATGTGCATGAATTTGTGCATGGGGCCACTAGTTGTAGTATAATATAAAATAGATCAGCTGCCCTAAAAATCCTCTGTGCTCTGTCTATTCATCTCTTTTGCCTCATTCCTGGAAATCATTGATCTTTTTACTGTCTCCATAACTTTTCCTTTTCCAGAATGTCATGAAGTTGGTACCCGACAGTACACTGCCTTTCAGATTGTCTCTCACTGGGTAATATGCATTGAAGTTTCCTCCATATCTCTTTTTTTCTTTTTATTAATTTTTATTAATTTTTTATACATATCTCCTCATTGCCCCCCCTCCCTCCCAGGCATATCCCAACCCCCCAGTGTCTGTGATCATTGGTTATGCTTATATGAATGCATACAAGTCTTTTGATTGATCACTTATTTACCTCATCTAACTTTAATCTTTCTGCTGTAATTTCACAGTCTGTTTGATGCTTTATGATTTTTGTCCCCCTGAGAATTATCAATCTACTCCCTTTCTGTGCTCCTGATTCTATTATATTCACCAGGACTCGATAGCTCCTTTCTCGTGAGCTCTGAATAATATTCTATTGTCTGGTTGCCCCACAGTTTATTTTATTCATTTACCTTCTGAAGTACATCTGGGTAGCTTCCAAGTGTGGCAATTGAGAATAAAGCTGCTATAAAATATTCACATGTAGGCTTTTCGTGGACATAAGTTTCCAACTCCTTTGAGTAACTAGGACAGAATTATTGAATTGTATAATAAGAGTATGTTTAGTTTTATAAGAAACTACCAAACTCTCTTTCAAAGTGAGATACCATTTTGCATTGCCACTAGCAATGAGTGGGAGTTCTGTGGCTTTACGGCCAGCATTTGAGTTGTGAGTGTTCGGGATGGTTATGCAGTGCTTTCTCTTTGTTTTATTTTGCAGTCCCCTGATGGCATATGAGGTAGAGCGTCTTTTCCTATGCCTCTTTGCCATCTGTCCTTCTTCTCTGGCAAGGTGTATTTTCAGGTCCTTTGAACCTATTTCTACTTAGGTTGATTGTTTTCTTATTGTTGTGTTTTAAGAGTTCTTTGAATATTTTGGATAACTGTCCTTTATAAGATGTGTCTTTTGCAAATGTGTTCTCCCAGTCTGGTTTATTTATTCCTTCTTGTAACATGGTCTTTCACAGAGAAGACATTTTTAATTTTAGTGAAGTCCAGTTTATCAATTATTTCTTTCAAAAATCATGTCTTTGGTGTCACCTAAAAGGTCATTGCCATGCCAAAGGTCACCTGTGATATCCCCTTTGTTAACTTCTATGAGTTTCATAGTTTTGCATTTTATGTTTAGGTGTATGATTTGTCTTTGAGTTCATTTTTGTGAAGGGAGTAAGGTCTGGATCTAGATTTTATTTTATTTTTTTGCATGTGGATTACAAGTTGTTCCCATGCCATTTGTTGAATCTGTTGTCTAATTTTTGCATGTGGATGACAGTTTGTCCCCACAAATTAATGTAAGAGTTATCACCTTTACCTTTATCTTAAAGGTGATAAAATCAAGGGTCAGAAGGATAACATATCTTCTCCAAGTTTATAAATCTTGTAAATAGTAGGAACCCAGGTGTTTCTAACTTCAAACTGCTGCTCTGCTGCCTTTCAATAAAATGTTTTTGTGTGAATCTGGCCAGGGGAGTAGGACTCTTAAGTTATATTGTAACAGTTTAACAAAATGAACACAGCGATTTTAAGCCTACAGGTTAAAATATTTATTATTTCTGGCAAATCAAACCTAAAGAGAAAAATAAATTTTTGAAAATATGTTAGGTGGTTTTCTCTTGTCATCTAACTGTACATCAATAAGTATTTGAATGTGAAACAATATTGTAGGTGCATTAGATACAATATTGAATAAGACACAATGAAAGCTCTGTAGGGAATTTAAAAGTGATAAATGTGCATTCAAAGGAGTATGTTTACCACAAAGGAAGAAGTAATTTATTTTGCTTCAGAGGAGGGGCCTACTACAATAAGCTACAGAACTGTTCACAGATACTTATTCAAGAAAAAAATGATGTCTTCCCTCAGTTACCAGTACACCCTCATGTAAAAACTTTAAGGGATACCTTTTTGGAAATGTGATGAAAATTGGTGAAATAAAGCAGGAAGTTCTGTTCTGTTGTCCTCACTCTGCAGAGGAGTGGTTGTAGGTCAATTCTCAATTGCATGAAACCCATACAACCTAGAATGGGAGTGAGGGTGGAAGATGATGGTGGGAGGTGGTAAGGGGATGGTTAGTTATCATAAAGTTGTATATGGTGAGCCTTATAATTTACAGTAAATTATAATACTAGATGTGAGAATTGAAATTCATGGTAAAAGCATGCTTTTGTTCATTCAGTAATAATCTATAGTTTATCCAATTTACATTAGCTGTGTAGTTCACTTTGAAATTAGGGTTATCTAATTGTCTGTTTGCCTACCTGTATATATAAAAGGCTAAGTGTCTGTCCTTGCTTCTGACTGGTAGCTATGATGCACACTGATCACCAGGGGACAGATGCTCAATGCAGGAGCTGTCATGATACGCACTGGCCATTTAAAAATAAATAGCACGACGCACCTGGCCAACAAACCAACTCTTGGCTTCCTGCAAGTGGGACACACACCCCATCCCCACTCCAGAGCAATACCCCACCAAATGGAAGCCAATGCTGCCAAGACTCCATGGCACAAAATGTGGCCCACAACCCAGCCCAGACCAGAAATGGTTGTTGGGGTGTTGGGTAATGACGTCACGTAGCAATGCACAGCTTCCTCTCACTAGTGACAGCCTCCTTGCAGTTTCTTCAGCCCAGGAACCTGACTTGCTGTACAGCCAAGTGCAAATATTTTACAGTTCAACCGAATGTTTGTGACAACCACAATTGGACTGAAATAGGAAGCGGTGACCACAGTCTAGTTTTATGCAACCAATTGATTTATGAATCAGCATTCCTAGGAGAAAGAAGACTTCATGGACCCACACAACCGCTTCCCAGCCCCTGATTGGCATGGAGCTATTCGCACCTGTTTTTCTTTATGGCATTAGCAAATGCTCCAAGAACACGGACCTCTTATACTGTCAACTGGAATACCACCAAACCCAGATTGATAACAGTGTCTGCTGTCTATCATGTCTTTCACAGCTAAATTGCACCACGTGCCCTAGATAGTCCTGAGCTCACCATGTCTGCAGACCTTGCAATAGCTCACATTCCCCATATAAATATTATCTCAGAGCCGGGCTCCAGACTGGGATATGGAAAATAGCCAATAAAGATATTAGAGGAATAGCCAGAGAAAGCACAGCTAATCACCACCCTGCTAGGTGAGAGTGGGAGGCCAGCAGGGGCCCAGACCTTTTCTTCTATTTTGAAATCAGTGGTCTGAGCAGTAAACCCCATGGCTTCCTTAATTCACTGCTCTCATCCACAGAGAAACATGTGACACGGCCCATGGTGGCGGCTGAATGAATTGCGCGGGCTGATTGTCTCTTTCTCAGTCTGTCTCTACCACCCGGGTGGAGGTGGTTTAAAAATACACGGTCATTAAAGGCATTTCAGCGGCAGAGCTGAAGTGGTTGGCATCCTTGTGAGCTGCCGGAGTCTCAGGGGCTCCCCGAACCTCTGGCTGGATCTTTTTTTGTTCCTTGACACTCACGGCCCCTGATAATTTTGAGTGAAATGTCATGTCTGAGTTGAAAACTGCCTGCCAGCTTCTACAGGTAATTGAAATGATCCTGTATTTGCATTGGAGATTTCGTATTTATGTAAAAGATTGCTGAATCACATACCATGGAAGATACATATTTTGAGAAGAGATTTTTTTTCAATGGCTTTGTGGCTCTTGTGTTTTCTTTTGAGGAAAGGATGAGTGAACATCTGGGATAGACATGTTTTAAAGGGTTTTAGTTATATGGTGGCACTTTTTTTTTTTTTTGGTTTTGGTCATTTATAATTTTTCAACTCAATCTTCCTGCCAGTTAGTACAGTGGTACCTCGAGATACGAGTTTAATTCGTTCCGTAACCTTGAGGCGTGGGAAACTATGAGACGAGTTGCGATAAACTGGTGGGTCGTGTTCAGCTGGCCAATCTGCGCAATTACTCGTATCTCAAATGTTGCTCGTATTTCAAAGCAAAAATCGCTCGCTTGACGGCTCATATCTCAAAAATCTCGTATGTTAGGGCACTCGTATCTCGAGGTACCACTGTATTTGGATTTTCATCTATAGTGAAGGCCTCTGGAGTTTGTTGAGGACTTGGCAGCTTAAGTCTGGAGACTAATAAATAGTTGAGAAAGTATCTGACATGTCAGTTGGGACTAAAGAGTTCATGTCATTTGTACCAGACTCAGTCCATTTCCCTCTTCATATCTGCTCAGCGCCCCCTGTGCCCTGGGTCTTGGCTACTTTTTTGATGGAGATCCCTGGCCGCTACTGCCTTACTCTCTTATCTCCCAGCATCCGCTCTCAGGTCTCAGCACAACTTCTTCCAGGGCAGAGGTCACTTCAGCTTCTGTGCCTGGGACAAACTGACCACACCCACAGAACATAGGGTCCCTTCCACCACTTCTGATCTCAGATAAAACACCAAACACCAAAGATGGGGCATGAGAACTGGCTTTCCCAGGGACCGCGTTGAGCAAGCAGTTTCCACAACCTGAAAACATGAGGCCAAACTTGATTGGGGAGAGACAGGAGATGGAAACAAGCTGGCAGATACATCCTGTGCCTTTCCTACCCCTTCAGATTGTTTTACACACAGTGGTTTTATGCAGCCTCTCCAGAGATGACTGGGAAGCTGCTCCTCATTTCCCCATGAAGGCCAGCACAGGCACATGCCACTTTGTAATTGATGTCCTGCGTTCTGCCTCACTTCCCCCTCCCTTCAAACGGGCTGCTCTGGGATTGCTCCACCTGATAGAACAGGAGCGTGGAGCTTCAGGCTATTATTTTCTAGAGAACCTGGCCCAGACGATGTGGTAAGAGGGACCGTCTTCTCAGATGACAAATTATAATGGTAGTAAAAACGGAAGGTAAAGGAAAATAAAGTTACTCGATTTAGTAAATAGAAGGTATAGCAAAAAGCAATTAGTGGGAGGGAGGTCCTTTTGAGAAAAATGGAATAGGGTGGATTCAGAGGAACTAAGGTTTTTTACCATTTTTCTAGGGTATAAGAAGAGAAGAAAGTTTAGTCTAGTCAGTGTGATAAATAATTCCCGATGTAACAGAAAAACACAAAAATTTCATTGACTTAATATAATATAGGGGTTTTTTTTCCCACTCAAAATTTTATTTGGTTTGTGTTGGTGCCTCTCTTTCGGGCATCATAATTGTTGGTGTCCCTCATTAGGGCATCATAATGCTGGGGTTCTTTTCTCAGCCTTACAAAGGGTTCAGCATTCTGGAGAAAGGGGCTGCGCATAGATGATTAAAAAGGGGTCCGTGGATGAAAGATATTTTTGAAAGGCATTAGGGGTCAGAGGAGCTTCAGCTGAAGAAGCCAGAAGACTCTCCCTTGACCAAGGGCCCATGCCTTTATTCTAACACAATTTTTCCTAAAGCAAGGTGGAAATATATACTTAAAAGGGTATGGTATCAAAGGATATACAGAGACATTATCAATTCGGGGAATAGCCTACACTGTTCAGGTATTTCGCCAACAGGAGGCAATAAAATGCCCTGAGCTATCTGGCAGTTAACTATTATCCTATTCAGGTTTGGGGGAAGTGCCCTTTAGCCATTTCCAATAGGTAAATTATATATGTGGCTCACCCTTGTTGAGCTCATCAAGTCCCATCAACCTTTTGATGGAACGCTTGTAATTATTACATGCTGGAATTGGTTCTCGGCAGTTTTGGTAGCTTTTCCCCAGCTTATATTTATACACTCTGGAATCCTTGGCCTCTGAGATTTTTGGGCCTGGGAAGAGAGCTAGAACTGGAACAAGAGAAGAAAGTAGGGAGAGAGGGAGAGAAGGAAAGGAGGAGAGTGGAAAGGAATGAGAGTGAGAGGGAGAGAAACATCAGCTTTTTAGTGCCTTAGCCCAGAAGTAACATGAGTCTTCTCATAGTTCACTGGTCAGAACTAACATATTGCCACAGCCTAATTACTAAGGAAGCTGGGAAATGTAAAGAAGCGCATAGATTTTTATTGAGCATAGACTGTCCCATGGCAAGTTTCGCAAGAGAAATTAATGGAGAGAGGGGGCCAAATGGGACATAGCAAGAGATTTATACTAGAAGAATGCAATGGAGATTTTCAAGAAGGATAAAAGTGTGTAATAAAAGATAAAAGTACAAGACCTGAGACCAATGTCTGTTTAGAAATACAGGACACAAAGGAGGAATGATATGAATGCTAGAGGAGAATTAAGTAAATTCTTAGAGCAGAGTTGAGAGAAAACACAGGTAGTTGGGATAGTTTCTGACATACAGGATGAGGCCACGCTGAAGAAGAGAGGTCAGGAAACCCTGAAGAACACATCAGGCAAGCTGGCCAAAAAGTAAGTTGAGACAAGGAGTAATATAGTTGTCCTTCATATATAGATTACTGAAATACTTAACTCATAGGTAGTTTAGGGAATACTCAAATATCCTTCATTATCTTGCTCTAATGTCATCATCCTATATAACCATAGTGTACTTATCAAAGTTAAGAAATTAACATAGGAAACAGTATTATCAATTAAACCACAGATTTTATTCAAATAGATTTTTCCACAAAGATTATATATATATATGTCAGAAAATCAATATATATATATATATATATATATATATATATATATATATATATTGATTTTTTTACAGAGAGAAAGGGAGAGGGATAGAGTTAGAAACACTGATGAGAGAGAAACATTGGATCAGTTGTCTCCTGCACACCCCCTACTGGGGATGTGCCCGCAACTGCCCTTGACTGGAATCAAACCTGGGACCCTTCAGTCCACAGGCTGAGACTCTATCCAATGAGCCAAACCAGTCAGGGCACAAATATGATATTTTGGATCTAATTTCCAATCTATGATATTTAGTTGTTATGTCTTCTTGGTTTCTACATTCTGTGATACTTCCTCAGTCTTTCCTTGTTTTGTTTTTGTTTTATTATTATTATCTTAAGTTTTAAATATGTCTCCTTTTTCCCCAGTTGATCCCTCCCTGCAACCATTCCCACCACAGGCAAGCCCCCACTGCCCCAGTGTCTGTGTCCATTGGTTATACCAATATGCATGCACACAAGTCCTTTGGTTGCTCTCTAATTCCTCTACCTCCCCTGCCATTTGTCTCTGGATCTATACTGGTCAGGTATTTTATAGACCATCTCTCAATATGTTTTTTTTTTTGGCATTTTTTCATTATTTGGCTGAGATTGTTGAATCTGGCAAGAATACAACAGAGATTCTCTGCCCTTCTCAATCCATCATTTCAGAGGTACATGATATTAACATGGTTTATATTTGGTTAACATGGGTATGCCAGGTTTCTCTATTTTAAAGTTATTTTTGTCTTTTCATACTCTAGTCATTAGAAGCAGTCACCAAGTTAACAATAAGTTCACACAAGGAAAGGGGAATTAGACTCCACCTTCTGGGAAGATTGTCAAATAACTTGTTGGCATATGTTAAAACAATTCCTTCATTAATAACTGTTTTAGGGAGGCATTTTGAAGCCATGCAGATATCCTATTTATCTTTAAAGTTTACCATCTATTAGTGGAATTTGCCTGCAGCAATTATCATTGTGGTGTTTTAATGGGCACATCCCTAGGAGTTGACTATTTCCCTAATCTTTCTACATCTATAATTTGGAATGATGGTGTTTATATGTCACAGATTCAAATGTATTCAGCCAGCTAGTCTCATTTGCTTAATTTACTTTATTGACAAGACTATGAGGTTCTTTAATGAGGAGTAGTGTCTGCTAGCTTAATACTGTATATATCCAACTCTTTCATTCATTGCAACTGGGGTTGCTTTAAGGGGCAATGTAATTTAAAAAGTTTAGAGTTCATCTATTTTGATCTTATTATAAGTCTATTTATTGTTTAAAACTAGACTGAATAAAATAAGTAACTCTTCAGTTTTCACATAGTAGTTAATAAAACAACACCCTCTTCTTAATTTTGTGTTACCTGTGGAATGAATGCTAGGCTGTGGATTTCAGACTGATAAGAATGTAAAGTTCTCATCCAATACAAAGCATTAAGAACATTCCCACAAACTATCCTGAATTTTCAAAAAAAAATGTGTATATGTTAGTTGGAAAAATTTAGAAAAATACAAATAAGAATGTTATGCCCAGATTTCAAGATCCCCAAAGTCCACCAGGGAGCCGAGTCCAATGCAAAAGCAAAGAGCCTTTATTCAAGCTCGAGCTTGGCTCTCCACCTCCACCATTGCTGCTGGATGCAGGAAGAGAGCGAGCCTTTAGGGCACAAAGGTTTTATAGGGGAAGGTGGGTCCTCCTCGGACCACTGAGTTGGCCGATCCCAACTGGTTGGGTGAGGGCTGGGGGCTAGTGATGCAAAGGCAGGGTGGGTAGGGTCTGGTTACACAAAGACAGGATGTGGTCAGCATACTTTTGGAGTTCCTCTTGCATCCCCATTGGTTGATTTAAGGGTGAGCTGGGTAACTGACACATTCTTCGGCCTTTCTCGGAAGAGGGGTGAGGTCAGAGACACAGCTACACAAGATGGAGAACATGGTATGAAATGGAGTCAGTCCTGCTTTGCCCTTTCAAAGAAAATCTTAAAAACTTATATATCTGCTGTCCAAAGGTATTTTTAACATGTTTTGGCAAATATGGTTTTGGTTACCATTTACTTGAAATATCTTTTTTCCATCTTTTCAATCTCAGCTTATTTGTATTTTTAAAGCTAATATGAGTCTGATGTAAGTAGCACATCAGGGGTCTTGTTTTTTTAATCCATTCAGCTATTCTTTCTTTTTTTTTCTGGATAATTTAATGCATTTACCTTTCAAGTAGTTACTGATTGGTGAGGACTTACTATTGCCATTTTGTTCATTGTTTTCTGACTGTCTTATAGGTTATTTTGTTCCTTGCTTCCTCTCTAGCTGTCTTCCTTTGTGATCTGATGACGTACTGTGGTAGTGGGCTTCGACTACTTTATTTTAATCTTTTAGCTTCTACTAAAGGATTTTTGCTTTGTGGTTACCCTGAGGCTTATAAAAATATATGTAGTTTTAAATCCTTTTGAAAGCTGCTAACTTTGATAGCATGAAGAAACTTTTTATTATTGTATCTCCCCCTCACCTTTATGTTGTTGTTGTTACAATTTGCACCTTTTTTTTAATATTGGATATTTAATAAAAGATTATCGTAGTGATAGTTATAGTTATTTTGTAAAAAAAATATATTTTCTTAACTGCTCTTTCATGTATTTCTTGCAGGAATTTGATTAGTAGGTATAAAATTCTTTCTCATATCTGAAACAGAACTGAAAACTGAGATCTCCTTGGCATTCTATGAATTGCTCCACTCTTTTTCCTTTAATTTCTTTATACACAGTAAGTTTTATAAGCCTTTGGTGTTTTCTAAGAGACCCTAGTCAATGACAAAAACAATAAAAGTAATGGAAACCTATGAAAACAGCCTTTTATTCTTATTTCTAAATCTTGATTTTGGCTATTTTTTTTTAATATTGAGTGCTCATGGTATTGAATGAGTATTTTATCCTGATGAAATTATTCCTAGTTGTGTGATAGATTAAATTTATTTACTAATATTCTGAGTTTCCAAGCCTTTGTTTCCATATAGGTTACATAGGGATAGTCTTCTAAAATTTACCGACCCAAGTTCAACCTTGCTCATATGGCACCTCCTGTTCATGTCATGGAGTACACTGTTCTCACGCTAGCTTCTAGGTGCCAGATGATACTTCTCTTGCTCTGACCCGCAAATTGATAAACACTGTCTGGGAAGTTTATGTCTGATGCTGCCATTGCTCATGGTATCTACACTAATAAAAGAGAAACATGCAAATCGACCATCACTCTACTACGCCCACCAGCCAATCAGGAGGGAATATGCAAATTAAAATGACAAAGATGGCAGACGCCCAGCTGCTCCAGGCACAGAATGGCCAGGCTGGGAAGGACACCTGCTATGAGAGGGAGGAGGAGGGGGCGTTAAGAGATCTAAAGGAGTGGGACTCTGGCCACAGCAAAAACAAAAACTGCAGACTGTGGAATCTGCAGCCAAGATGGCAGACTCCGGCCGGAGTCTGCATTGAAGACGAAGATGGCAGACTCCGACTGGAGCAAAGGCATGGGTCCCAGGAGGAAAACTGGTGCTGGAAGCCAAGGGAAGGAAGGTCTATTGCATGAATCTCTTCATGCAATAGGCCTCAGGTATTTATGAAAATACCAACCTCTCTACAAAGGATTCTGTTTCCTAGAGTTCAAGATGCCACCAAAAATTATCAGTTTCCTGCCCCTAAGTATAGAAATATTTTCTTCTCTTTCTTCTGCCTTTAAATGTAACAGTTGGCCATAACTGGTTTGGTTCAGTGGGTAGAGCATCAGCCTGCAGACTGAAAGGTCCCAAGTTCGATTCCGGTCAAGGGCACGTACTTTGGTTGTGGGTGCGTCCCAGTAGGGGGTGTGCAGGAGACAGCTGATAGATGTTTCTAACTCTCTATCTTTCTCCCTTCTTCTCTGTAAAAAAATCAATAAAATATATATATAAAATAAAAATAAATGTAATAGTTGGTTCCCAAAGTCATACTGAACCCCCCAGAAAAGGGTTCCTACAGTTTTTGCTGTAGGATCAGCAATGAATCCTCAGACTTAGGTGGCCACGGGAGAAAAGCTTTCTTCTTTGTTTTCTGTCCATCATCCTATCAGCATCTCTTTCAGATGGGTCCTTCCTCCCTCAATATCCCCTTCTCCTGGATGACAGAGATACTGTTACTAGTGGGCTAGGCTGGGGGTGCTAGAGCTAGACACCCTGGGTTAAAGTTTCGGCTTTACCACTTACTTGCTTTGAGATTTTAGGCACCTTAGTTCTTATGCCTCAATTTCCTCCCTAACATTGGGATTAAGCTTCCTAGGTCTGTGGAGAGGATTCAATGAGTAAGACATGCAAAGTACTTTGGATTGTCCGGTATCATAAAATCCATGATAAATATTAGTTTTTTTTTTATGCTTAGACCCATTGGACATCTCAATGGCTAAGATTAGGTTGCCCTATGAATTATGGATCAACTATAGTCTCTACATGCACATAAATTAAATATATATATTTTTTCAGGTTTAAAGTTTTATGGAGCTAAGAGAGGTAGTTTTAGTGTCTGAGAAAAAGCTGGCAGATAACCAAAATGTAGGTGCCACACTTTGTATTTTGATACTGATAGCACATGGCTGTTATCTGTACATTTTCCCGGCCCTCGACTCAAATCTCAGAATTCGTTTCTAGTCACTCAGAGAAGGGCCTGCTGACCAATAGCTAGAAAAGATGCCAAGAAGAAAAAGGGATTTAAAGCTTAAAAGACAAAGCGTAAAACATACCTCTAAACCGATAAGAACAGAAACAAAAGGGTGTTTAAATGAAAGATAAAATGAAACAGTAAGAGCTTTGGGCTTCAGCCACATGAAGTCACAGAGATTTAATTCTTGATGGGCAGCCTGACAAGAGAGTCAATGAAATGCCAGTGAACCGGGCTTTCTGCCAAAGAGGATTGGGAACCAGCGGGTTCTGACTCAGCCTCCTTCTGGGGAGGAGGAATCTTGACTTCTGTGCGTTCTTTTCAAGAGGCCAGGCAGGACCTCTGTCCCGCTGTGGGAGGGGAAGGATGGAGACTCTGAAGGGCTTGCAAAAGGGAGAAAGATGCTTTAGATCTTGGCCAGCCGTGGGTTTAATGCTTTCCCCTGGTGCCATGTTTCCAAGCCTGTTTCCCCATCAACAGAACAGAAATTTATATTTGGTGATAAAGATGGGATATGTAAAAGGGGGCCAAATTACCTATTAGAAGTTATAGGTAGACTGCCTACAATCTGTAGATCTTAAAAGATATTTGGCATGTAAAATATTTTTCTCTCCAAGTTTAAAATACAGTGGTACCTCGAGATATGAGTGCCCTAACATATGAGATTATTGAGATACGAGCCGTCGAGCAAGCGATTTTTGCTGTGAAATATGAGCAACATTTGAGATACGAGTAATCACGTGGATCAGCTGGCTGCACACGACCCACCAGTTTACCTTGATTCTAGTGTCTCATAGTTTCCTGCACCTCAAGGTTACAGAATGAATTAAACTCAAATCTCGAGGTACCACTGTAAAAAAGAAACTAGAAAATTGAAATTGAGAGTGATTTTTAAGTCCACAATTATAAAAGTGCATTCAATCTTTTAAATGCCCAAAATGATATAATATAGAATGTGGGTATTAGTGAACATGATAATATGATACTATGTGGGATATTCAAAATTAGCAGGCTTATCAAGATCCCTGTGTAGTAGTAGGGCTGAATTAGTATTAATTATTTTTCTCTGTCTTTTTTTTTTTCCCTCTGAAAGCCTTTTGAAATGTGGAAGTACACATTCACATAATTTCAGTCAGGTGTCATCTAGGTAGTTAGTTATATGACATTGACAGTGAAATGATGAAATAATAATTTATTTTTATTTTCACTATGTTTTTTATTTTTACTGTATATGTACTGTGTACCAGACACATGTCTAAGTTTTATATGTATTAACACATTCAGTTCTTATAATAATCCAATAAGATAGCTGTGGCTATTATCCTAATTTTTAGACGAGAAGATGAAAAAGGTAGCAAGGCTGGGCAATTTGCCAAAGCCACATATAGTGCCAGAGCCAGAATTTGAACAAAAGGGTTTTGACATAGGAGTCCTGTTTCTAACCACTACTGTATTTTCTGGCATACAAGACGACTTTTTAACCGAGGAAAATCTTCTCAAAAGTCGGGGGTCATCTTATACACACCAGCTGTCATCTTATAGGGCAGGTTTATCCCAAACTCTATATTTTAACTGGAAAAGTTGGGGGTCATCTTATATGCCCAGTTGTCTTATACGCCAGAAAATACGGTAAATGGTACTTGGGGAGTGCAGGATGGATATGCACTAGTACAATGCTTTGGCACATGTGTGTCTCAGTTTTCCATTCAAGGAAAAAGCAAATATTTTGATCAAAAAGTTCTGAAAAATTTCCCCAATTGCACGACATGTACCAGTAAGATGCTGATCACAGGTAGAATTTAAAATCATGCAAACAGAAGAATATAAGGGCTGGGTTTAGAGCAGTTTTATTTATCTTCAAATATGAGGATACTCACTTAAATTTCCAAACTTTAAATAGTGAAGCTTTTAGTAACTGTCATCTGAGGACATATGTGACAGAATGGCACCAAATAGCCTAGGTCTATTATATATTCAACCTATCATGGACAATGCTGGGAACACATATAAATTCTTGGGTTCCTATTATTGCTCCATGCCCTCTTAGAATGTAGTTATGGGGAAATAATGAGCTACAACATCACACAGATGTTTGCATCAATGAGGCAGAGTCGGATCTAGGATTTTTTTGTATATTGAAAAGAAGCAAAACCTATTTGCTGTTGTTATTTTCTGAAAGTATTTCAAAAGGATTCAGAGGAATAAATGAAACAAGAAAATAAGCAAAAACCAAGTGCTTAAAAACAAAACAAGACAAGGTTCCTCAAGGAAGAAGAAAACATTCCCTTACAAACAGGATATAGGCAATTTGGAAAATAAAAAAGAACCCCACTGACCGTATTGGAGATTGACAGATACTGTAACTCATTACTGGCTTCTTAATGAGGCAGGAGCTAGAGGCTGATCTCAGAACTGACTACTTATTTTGTATATTTTCTAACTTTTAACACATTAAACAGAAAAAGATTTCCATTTCAAATGGTGTATTCCACAATTCCCAACTAATTCCTTTGCTGAGTCATATAATCAGTCTGGAGTTAAAGAAATTTAATATGATTTGTTAAAAAAGTTTCCATATCCTTCAAAACATTTTAGACAACTTTCCAGAAATTCTATGTCTATGAATTTATCATGGGAAATAATGAGATCTATGCAGATGCATTTGGGTATGAATAGTTTTAACAGCATTATATGTAACTAGAAACCCAGTGCATGAAATTTGTCCATGGGGGTGGGAGGTGTCCCTCAGCCCAGCCTGCACCTTATCCAATCTGGGACCCCTTGAGGGATGGCTGACCACCTGTTTAGGCCCAATCCCACTGGGTTGGACATCCCTTTCATAATCCAGGACTGCTGGCTCCCAACTGCTTGCCTGCCTGCCTTCCTGATTGCCTCTAACTGCTTCTGCCTGTCATCCTGATAACCCCCTAACCACTCTCCTGCCAACCTGATTGATGCCTAACTGCTCCCCTGCCAGCATGTTTAACCCTAACTGCCCTCCCCTGCATCCCTGGTCACCCCTAAATGCCCTCCCTTGCAGGCCTGGTCATCCCTAGATGCCCTCCCCTTCAGGCCTGGCCTCCCCCAACTGTTCTTCCTTGCAGGCCTGGGTCCCCCACAAGTTCCCTTCCCAGCTGGCCCGGTCACCCCCAACTTTCCTCCTCTGCAGCCTGGTTCCTCCCAACTGCCCTCCCTTGCTGACCAACTTGGGGCAGCCATATTGTGTCCACATGGGGACAGGATCTTTGACCATATGGGGGCAGCCATCTTGTGTGTTGTAGCGATGGTCAATCTGCATATTACTCTTTTATTAGATAGGATAGAGGCCTGGTACATGGGTAGGGGCCAGCTGGTTTGCCCTGAAGGGTATCCCGGATCAGGGTGGGGTTCCCTTGGAGTGTGGGGTGGCCTGAGTTAGGAACCTATGGTGGTTTGCAGGCCAGCCATGGTCCTTCCCCCTCCCCCAGTCCCCTCCTCCCAGTGACCCAAGCGGAGGCCCTGGTATCTGGGATTTATTTATCTTTTACAATTGAAAATTCATAGCCTGGAGTGGAGCCAAGCCTCCTGCTTGCTCTGAGGAGGCAGCCATTTCTGTTGGGATTTATTTATCTTCTCTAATTGAAACTTTGTAGTCTTCAGTGGAGGTCTGGGCTACCAGGGAAACCCAAGCCTTCCTCCTGCTTGCTTTGTGGCTGCAGCCATCTTGGTTGGGGTTAATTTGCATACTTGCTCCTGATTGGCTGGTGGGTGTAGCTTGCAGATGTAGCGAGTGATGGTTAATTTGCATATTACTCTTTTATTAGATGTAACAATCATAGATGTGAGTCAGACACATTTATCTGTAGGGTAGTTCAATGTGCAATGTTAGTTGTAAAAAAAAAAAAAAAAGAAAATATAATGCTAGTTATAATACAAAATGGAAACCTGGAGATTCAACAAAGCCTTTTGTGTTTTTATCAGGGAGAATATATCCCGATATTTTAATACTCTGAAGCCCAAATAATTGTTTAAAAAAACTTAGTGACATGAAAAGCTTTTATAACATACTGATTAATAAAAAAAATGCAAGTTATAAGACAATATGATGTAAGCATATATTATATATGTATAAAGAAATTTTGGGGAGACGCTCCCAGATAGGAAGTTAAATATAAAATTGTAAAATTATCCTCAAATTGCACCTTGTTAATGCAACTTTATTCAGAATGTCATTATTTTTAAAACTAGAAAACACTGTGTTAAACTTCATATGAAAGAATAAATGTGCAAAATTAAATATGTTAATACTTTGCATAATTTCTTAAAATCAAAATAGTAAAATAGTGGGATAAGAGCAGATGAATAGATTATTGAAACAGAGAAGAGAATCTGGAAATAGATCTAAGCGTGATGAGGCCTTACATGATAATAATACCTTTTAAATTCCGTCGTAAAATGATGGTTGGCTTAATAAGTGCTACTGGCATATCTGGCTATCTATCTTGGAAAACAGTGTTGAGCTTCTACCTCATCGTTTATTTAAAATGTACTTCAGATTGATTAAAAAAACAAGTGTAACAAGTAAAGCAATAAAAGCATTCAAACTTTAGGAAAATGTTTATGTCAACCTAGTGTGGGAGAATTATACTGGGGGCTCGTGCCCTTACTCTACCCAATGTTTCCCCCAGGCTAGTGTCCTCCCCCTCTTATGGTTGCAGGTTTGCTTGCACTACACATGCCTCCTAGTTCTGCTTCCGTATTTGGCATCTACTGCACATGCACTTAGTGAAAGGGGTTCCTTCTTATCGTGATCTCCCTCCCCCCATTAATCAGGCAGACTGGTGCTGGGGAAGCAGGGTGTTTTGCTCCATTTGGCAGAACGATGCCGGTTACTCTCCGGGGTGACTGTTCCATTCCTCCCTCCATTTTTTGTTAATTATCTAACTAACTGCCTACTCTAACACTTTAATGAGAAAATTAGTTTGCATGTATATTAGCTGTCTGATGGATCATTATGCGAATGTGCCTGTTACTTAAGATACCCAATATATCAGATTCATAAAAAAGTGATAAGCAGCAGATACTC
>PVJN01018990.1:0-37564 GCA_004026805.1 Lasiurus borealis
AGCGGCAGTGTTACCCGGGTTTAATTTTTGTGACCTTTGCTCTCAGGCTCCGGAGGACAGATGGTACGAGGCGGAGAAAGTCTGGCTGGTTCAGAAGGATGGATTTACTCTTGGTAATTAGGGGTTTTAACACATTTACTCCTGGTAATTAGGGGGTGAGGGGTGGTGGCGGCGATCCAAGTCTGTTCCTCTTGCGCCCCCTGCTGCTGGTAGCCATGTTTGCAGGTCCTGAGTATGGTCCGGGGAGCAAGGAGAGCAGTCAGGAGCCCAGGAGACCAGGAAGGGGATGTGCCGCGCTCTGGGGCGGGAATAGTTAAGTGTCATTTTACTTGTGGCAGCTGGTCTGTTGCTTGCTGTTTCCAAAGACACAGGAGCCTTGGTAATTGGTTATTTAGTCCATTAATGTCACCCGCAAACCTGGTTTGGTTCCTGCGGTGTTCCTCCAGGAATCTGGAGTGGAGCGCAGGTGGCAAATAGCTTGCATCCCCAAAGCCCACTTTTGTCCATTAGCTGTGGCCACACTCTACAGAGAGGCGGTTCTGAGTCTCAGTCAGATGCTGCGGGGACCAGTGGTTGTTTAGTAATGTCTGTCTTGGGTACCAGGAGGGGACTGGTGGCCCGTATGCCAGTATCTGCCATCGGATCTAGGTAAGAGAGGGGTTGTGCACCCAGCCATCTGGGTTCCTCCTCTGTGCCTGGCACGGTGCTAGCTAGTAACTGCCCACGGTGAGCTGGACCCAGTCTCTGCCCTTAAAGGGCCCTCCGTGTGAATTGGTCCCAAGGGGAGAGGACGTTATCCCTGTCTGACAAGTGCCAGGCCCCTCTACAGCTCCCTGGCCTGGCTCAGCAGCTCAGAGCCCGTCTCCTCTCCCCGCCACCCCTCTCCCCTCTCCCCTTGGCTGTCCACTAGCAACGGTGCTTAAGCCAGATGAGGGAACAGCCGACCTGCCGGCAGGAAGGGTGCGACTTTGCATTGACGCCGACAAAACCATCACCGAGGTGGACGAGGATTGTGTTCATCGGGTGAGTCCCCATCCGCCCGCCCCCACCCACCCCCTCACCGCCTGCTCCACACTGTCCCATCTCCTCTTGCTAGAGGTTTCTGTGTACCGGACTGCAGATACTGGTTTGGCTTGATGCCCTGGAGGGATTCTAGGGAAGACAGCCATGGAGCTTGTTGTTCTGCTGGAGACATATTCTTAGGGGCTCATTACTCTGTCCCACGGCGTCCCCTTTTATAAAGACGCATTAAGAGACATGTTCGTTAGGTTTGAGGACTGAGGGTTCTGCATGACCCAAGAACGTGATTGCTTTTCTTTTTTATGGCATCGCAAATCATGCTAGAAAGCATGTTTCCCTTTTCACCTTGGCTGCCAGGGGTCTCAGAGGCCAATGTGCTGCCTGCCACGAACCATAGCATAGGATGTAATGGCATATATTTGGGAGTATTAATTGTTCTCGTGGCTTTTGCTTTTTTAGTTGTTTTGCATAATTTTTCAGTGTGCCATCAACGTCTTTGTGGGGAAATCCGAGAATAATGATAGAAAAATGGGTCCTGGGCCTTTTGCACCCCTCAAAACCCACTGATGAAGGAAGGCTTCCCTCCAGGAGCCCCATGTGGGCCTTGATCATCTTCACGCCTCTCTGCACTCCTCTGCCCACCCCTGGCCCTCCAGTCCCAATAGTGTTGGGAGTTTGCAGAGAGGCGGTGTTCTCAGAAGAAAGATGGACCCATCGGGGAGCTCAGGGTTGGCCCAAACCCCCAGCCTTAGGCCCAGAAAAGTCCTCGGAGCTGGGAAGAATGGTTGCAAGCCTTTTAGGATGCATGCCCCAGGAGAAGCTGCAGGCATCCTTGGTTTTTCGAGGAATGTCTCTGAGGGATCAGTGCATGAGGAACTGTCAGAGAAACAGGCAGTGTGGCCACTGGTGTGCATCCTGAGTGTCACAGCACATGCAGTGCTCCCGCTTCTTATGGTGTTTGAGATGCAGAAGACACCCCGAGTCTTGCTTCTCTGTTCTGAGCATCTCCCCTCACAGTACAGGAAGGAAGGACGGGTGTGAACAGAGGGGTGTCTCTCAGGCCTCACCAAGGGCAAAGGAGAAGGGATCCCATGTTTCACTTTGTAGGGTTTGCGACTCTCTCCAGGGTCCTTGCGTTCTGTCCTGTCTTTGGCCCCCAGCTTCCCTGGGACAGGGCCAGCAGGGGTATGTGGTGGTGGTGGTGGTGTGGGGACCCCGGAAGCCACAGGACCCTCTGTGATGGTTCGCAGGCCAACCCCCCCGAGCTGGACCAGGCCGAGGACCTGGCCTCCCTGGTCAGCGTCAACGAGTCGAGTGTCCTGAACACGCTCCTGCACCGCTACTGGGCTCAGCTGCCACACACCTCCACCGGGCCCGACCTGATCGTCCTCCAGCCCCGGGGGCTGTCCGCACCCTCTGCAGGCAAGGTGAGGGGGACCAGGGCGAGGGGGGCAGGGCACAGGCATAGGAGGGGTGGGGCGGAGTCCCTCTGCATTTTAGGGGAGAACAGAGCAGCCAAAGTCCCCTGCAAACCTGGCTGTGGGCAGCATCTTGCCAGACAGGAGATATGGGGCATCATGGGCATTGTGGCTCATTAAGGACCTCACGATCCCCTTCCTTGGAGGGGAAGGATGAGAAACAGCAATAGGAGGATTAAAGGTAATAATAATAATGAGAGAAAATATTGAATGAGTGTCAACTCTGCACCAGGCACTGCTTCAAGCACCTTTACATGTGACCTCCATTATCACGCCCTCTGCAAAGACAGACACCGTGACTACCCATTTTACAGATGGAACTGGCGGGGCCAGCCCCCACACTTTCACATTCAGCCAGCGGAGGAGCTGGGATAAGACCCAGGGCGCCGGCTCCTCTGTGCTCTGAACCCCTGGTGGTCTGGGGAGTCCCGAACACCCCCATAAATCAGGAAACAGAAGTCTCGGTTCTGCTTTTATTTATCTCCCCCGCCCCAACCCCCTAAAGTGCAGAAATGGCTGCTTTTTGTCAGGACAGTCAAAGCAAAGGCAAGCTCTCAGCGCCACCTTGTGGAAGGGCCTGGCCACCAGTGGGTAAGGGGAATTGGATCCCTTTCACTCACTCATCCCTGGACTGTTGATTTAGGTAGGATTGTGTGCCAGGCACAGGGGAGGGAGCAGGAAAGGAGCTGGGCATAAGCCTACCCCGTGGAGCTTCCCATCTCGTGGGGAAGACAGTCTGAGAAGAATAAAGATAGCGTGGGCCGAGCAGCTGAGTGGAAAAGGAGCATTGAGGTCAGGTGACGTGGGACAGGCCTTACTATCCCTGGTCAGACTGACGCTGCTTTACGCTGAGCCTGAGCGATGTTTGGCAGAGCAGTGACGGCCTGACTTAGGTTGTAAGAGGATGCCCTGGGCTGCCTGGGGGAGGATAGATGGCAGGGGGCAGAGGTACAGGCGGGGAGCCTTGTGAGAGGTCAGACGTCTTGTTGGGGTGCTTTTGTCCTGAGACTTATGGGAAGGCACGGTCGCTGCTGGACTCCTGCTGGCACACAGCAGGTACCTTGGAAAGATCACAGCGTCTCCGGCCTCGGTTTTCCCATCTGTCATTTGGGATGAAAAGCCTTCTGGAGTCCCATGGGACATTCCTGGCCCCCCAAACCCTGCTAAGTTTGATGAAGAGGGGATGGTAGCCCTGCACCTCTCCTCCCCTAGACTTGACTTCTCCGGGATTCCCCACCCCATCCCTTCAGCCACTTCTCCGGCCCTCTCCAGCCTGGCTGTCCATGGCCAGCGGTCTGGGAGGATGGCCACTAGGCTGGGCGCTCTCCCCTCCCTTGCGGTGAGGGCCATGCTTCTGTTACTGCACCCCGAAGCCGCTCAGCCTCCTGAGAAGCCCAGTGGCTCCTCTGGCTCTTCAGGAGCCCCTGGGGCGGGGGCGGGGGGACTTCTGTCCAGACCCTCAGGCAAGCGGATTCTCGCGGTTTTTCCCGGATTGAAGCATCCGTACAGAACCTGGGCGAAAAGGCCTCAACATAGAGGCGTTAGGCAGTCCTGTAAGGGTGAATTTACATCTGGAGATCTTCCTATGCTCCTGAGTCTCTTGATCCCCCTAAACCCTTACCCAGGGCCCTGCCCTGCCCTCCAGCCATCAGCTGCCCACACCCAAACGCACCGCCTCCTCCCGTTCTTTGTCTGAGTCACGTCTGGTTCCTCAAATGGCCACCAGGTGGGAGCACAGGCCTGCGGTGAGGCTGGGACTGGGCCACCTTGATGAAGGCCTGGGTGAGGTATGGGGCAGTTCGGGGCGTGCCCAGAGACCGAGAACTGGGCGTGGCCATATGGGGGGGGGGGGGTAGACGGGCCTGCCTCTGTGTGCAGGGCCTCAGCACCTGTTGAGTTCATGTGCCTGTGAGCACACCTGTGTGCAAGCATGCAAGAGTACACCAAGCACAATGCAAGGACATAGGTGCATGCAGCTGTGTGTGGACCCAGGAGCCCAGACCTGCAGAATTCTCCCTTCTGTGGTCTGGTCAGGGGGCGGGAGGGAGCTGATGGCTGAGAGAGCCTGGCCCTTGAACTTCAGTGTTTCCTGAGGAGGGGTTTTCAGGACTCAGGCCTGTGGTTGCCTCATGCATGACCTAAGGCTGTGCCCAGGCTGGGAGGCAACGTGTTGCATCTTTGCCAGCTGCGGGGTCCCATTAAGCCCAGGATAGGGATTCATTACCACTCCTGGAGTTTGGGGGTACAAAGGCCAACGGGGGACTGGAGGCACCTTCAGCCAGAGGGAGGGCCACCACACTGCGATTGGTGTCCCTGGTCCCCAATGCACTGAGATGCAGACGAGGCCTTGCAGGGGCCACTGGTTGCCCACTTAGCATCGCTGGCTCCCAGTGTCCTCCCCTGGCGGGGCCCATCCACTCTTCCCTTCGGTGCCCTTCCCCGACCTCCGTCTCCGATGCCTCTTCCCTTTTCCCCCGAAGGCCACGCAAAGCTGACTTCGGTCAAGGCCACCATCGAGCCTCACGCCGCCAGTTCCCTGGGGCTGGACGTGAAGAGGGGTGGGACTGTTTCGGAGCGCTCCCCTCTGGGGTGGTAAGGCTGAGGCCGGCATCTTCCCGCAGGTGCCCAAGGGCCGCCCGGATGGCCTGCCCGCCCACATAGTCTCCCTGGCCCAGCGGGCATACTGGGCACTGCTGAGCCAGCGGCGGGACCAGAGCATCGTGGCACTGGGCCGCAGCGGCGCCGGGAAGACCACCTGCTGCGAGCAGATCCTGGAGCACCTCGTGGGGATGGCGGGCAGTGTGGACGGCAGTGTCTCAGGTACAGGGGGCTCTAGGGGCCATGGCACAGGATTGTGGGGGGGGGCGGGGAAGAAGGACTGGAGGTGGTGCTGGGCTGCTCCCCCTTATATCCGCTCACCTCACATTCACTCAGTGTAGGTGCTTGCTACTGGGCAGGGCTGCCCCATTCCCTGGCACCCCTCTGTGCGGATTAGAAAAGGCACCCCTTCCTCCAGGCGCTCGCAGCCCCGTGTGGAGCAGTGATTCTGCTCCGCCACTCTTAGAACTGACCGCTCGACTGCCACGCTCTAGAAAGTCATCCCGATGCGTGTACAGACCAATGACGGAGTGCTGCAGGCGCACACACCTTGGATGTGGGGGCCTTGGGCATGCACCTGCTCAGCCGCTCAGAGGACCCACCAGTGAAGGCAGAGGGCGGGGCTGTATCCTGGAGGAGCCAGCACCCGAGGGCCGCTGTGCTGAACTTGAACGCTCAGTGCAGAGTGCAGGCAGAGCTGGTTAGGGGAGGTGTCGGGAGCACAGGGAGGGGGACAGGAGCCTCCAGGGGGAGAGGGTGTCTGAGCAAGGCCAATTAGTAATCACAATAATTACGTTATTAATAATGGTCCCAGTCAACATGCCAGGCCTCATATAAGTTTTCAAAGACGTAAACTTGTTGGTTATTTAGAGCAGCTCTGTAAGGTAGACGTTATTGATTTACGTTTCACAGATGAGAGTGTTAAGACTCGGAGAAATTTACTGGCTTGCCTGAAGCCACGCAATTAATACGTCCTGGAGTTGGCTTCCAACCAGCCAGCCTGGCTCCGGAGCCGTAATCCCTGGGCCCGTGTTCTCAGTGGGGTTTTGTTTTTCATTTCTTGCTCCCTTAAGGGGTCTTTTTAAACATTTAATCCCCTCATCATCCCCTCGCTATGAAATTTCAATGCCATGGGTAGAACATGATCTGTTTATGTATGTATATCTGTGCTCTATACATAAGAAAGCAAAATACCCCCACACCCCAAACCAGTCTCTGCCCTCTGGGGGGCAATATCCTCCCTGCTGAGAATACGTGGCCTCCACAGTATTGCTTTTCTAAAAAAATATATATTTTTTTAATACATTTTATTGATTTTTTAGAGGAAGGGAGAGAGTTAGAAACATTGATCAGCTGCCTCCTGCATACCCACCCAACCCCGTCACTCCCTGGGGATGTGCCTGCAACCAAGGTATGTGCCCTTGACCGGAATCGAACCTGGGACCTTTCAGTCCGCAGGCCGACGCTCTATCCACTGAGCCAAACTGGCTTCGGCAGCACTGCTTTCCTAGTTGTAAGAAATGTAACACTCACTCCACCCCTCGCCCCGCACAGTGGAGAAGATTCGAGCCACCTTCACTGTCCTCCGGGCCTTTGGCTCCGTGTCCACCGGCCACAGCTGCAGCGCCACCCGCTTCACCATGGTGATGTCACTGGACTTCAACGCCTCAGGCCGCATCACAGCTGCCCAGCTCCAGGTGAGGCTCGGGGTGGAAGGACGAGGGGAGTCCTTGGGGCTTCAGGATCCCCATGCCCACTGAGCAGAGCCCACGCCTCCTGGGGACTCTGGAAGGTGTCTAAATACTGGGTCCCACTTCCCCCGGCCTTTGCCAGCTCCTTCCCACCTCACCCAGGGACCCGGAGGGTCCCCTCCCGTAGAGCAGGCTGGCCCGTCTGTACCTCAAGAATATCACGAGGATGAAATATTCATGAATAAATATGCCACCCAGCTGTTCATTGTTCAGATCTTAGAAGCATAAGCTGAAACGAAGCAGACAAACACACGCCTGCTTGCTCCTATCTCCCAAGCCGCCCGCATCCCTCCCCTGCTCCGCCAAACATTCTGTTTGAACAGAAAATAGGATTAACTTATTAGGAGCGTTGTTTGTATGTAGAGCTGGGATAATACACAGGCTCGGGGGAGACTCGCCGATGCCTACCCTGAGCCCGAGATCCTGCTCTTCATGACCGTTGATAGCGTGTTAGTAAAGGCGTCTGTGAAACAAGGAGAGGGTGGAGGGTGGACCCAGGTCAGCCTTCTTCCTCTCGGATACTTTCCTTGGAACCAGTCGATTGCCTTAGTCCCGAGGTAGATTCCGAATGAGGGAGACAAGGGACCGAGAAGATTTGAGATGTAGGTGTCCAGCGGAGTTTGGACCTGAGATGTTGCCTCGCTGGTTGGCCAGGGCGGGGCTCCCTCCTGGGGAGGGGGGCGCCTCAGGGGTAGCTGGGGGCTGGTGACCAGGGGCCATCCTCTCCTCTTGCAGACGATGCTTTTGGAGAAGAGCCGCGTGGCACGGCAGCCGGAAGGGGAAGGCACCTTCGAGGTTTTCTCCCAGATGCTCGCGGGGTTGGACCTGGACCTCAGGTGAGCTGGGCCAGGCAGGGAAGGCCAAGAGCAGTAGTTCAAGGGCATCTGCTGCTTGGGACCCAGCCTTCACTCTGCCCAGAGCCGAGAGGAGTGCACCCGGTGGTTAGGAGCCTGGTCTTGGGTCCCGGCTGCTGGTCCTGCTCACAGGCTGCGTGCGTGACCTCGGCTGGGGTCATCCGCTCTGAACCCCGTTTTTTTTTTAATATATTTTATTGATTTTTTACAGAGAGGAGGGGAGAGGAATGGAGAGTCAGAAACATCGATCAGCTGCCTCCTGCACGCCTCCTACTGGGGATTTGCCTGCAACCAAGGGACATGCCCTTGAAGGGAATTGAACCTGGGACCCTTCAGTCCACAGGCCGACGCTCTATCCACTGAGCCAAACCGGTTTCGGCAGTGAACCCCGTTTTTTTTTTTTTTTTTTCCTCTGTAAGGTGAAAACAATACCATGGCTAACCTCACAGGATTAAGTGAGATAAGTCACATGTAAAATTGCTGGGGGTCTGATGGAGGCCTGTAGATACAGGGCTGACAGCAGCGTGGCAGGAAGGCAAGACCAGCAGACCCCAAGTCTTCTAGAAGTTTCTAAATTTTGTGAGGGCCTTGAGTGCACCTGAGGGTTTGCCTGAATGGGCAACTCAGAACAAGCGGCAAGGGGTGGAGTGGACAGCAGGGTGGCCAGGAGAGACTCATCTTGGAGGACCTCCTGGGGGGTACCCCCTTCGGTCCTGACAGGTGTGCTCTATAAAGGACCAACTTTAGAGTCAAAGGGATGTGTGTTTAGATCCGGGCTTTGCCCCGGGTGGTCCTCTCTGAACCTCAGTTTCCTTTTCTGTAGAAGGGGTACTTCCTGGAGTCATTCTGTGGGTATTTAAACCAGAACACCTCCCCGGGCAGCAGGCCTCGTAGGGTGTAACATGGGAGAGTATGACATGTAAACTCTGCACCGGGAGTTTGAATCCTCTTCTGCATCTCTCTACCTTCCGCTTTCTCCTCTCTGAGGACACTAAAGGGCCGGCACGTCACCCTGGTGACTGCACCCGCCCCCCATTTTGGGGTTGTCAGTTCTGTACCCCTGCATGGAGCTAGGTTCTGGGCACGGAGCTATCGCCTGGAAGGGGGTCCCCGCAGGATAGACACAGGGCTGTCCCTGCTGGCAGAGGGTTCCAGGCCGACCCTCACCAGGCCCAGCCCAGCCCAGGGAACTATGTCGGTGGGTCTGACCCAGGCGAGCATGGCATCCTTAGGAGCCAGGATAAAGCTGTGTCAGAAGGTGGGGCTGCCCCAGAGGAGTTTCAGGGGCCCCGGGAGAGTGGAGAAAAGTGCTTGGGACATCTCAGACTGCTCAGGAGGTCAGAGTCAATGCTGGGGTCTGGCTGGAAAGCAAGCTCCTCAGCCATCTGCCTTTTTTTACCTCTGCTGCTGCCAGGCTGTTCCCTTGTCCACAGTGAAGCTTCTAAGGGACAAAAACTGGTGCCCACTCTCCCAAATGCCCTTCCTTTCTCCCATGTATGCATATGGCAAACTCCTATTCATCCTTCAAAACCCTGCTCTGAATCCCTTCCTTAGACGAGTGCTGCTTGGTTCCTGTTCCCTTGGTTTCTCCGTCGTTCTATCCTGGTTCATCCCTGGGGTATGCTGGCCTCTCTTCCTCACCAGAATGCCCGTGAGATCTTTGAATCAGAGGCCCTGCCTTGTTCCTTTCATAGGGCGTGGCACTGGGTAGATGCTCAATTATTTGTCAAGTTGAACTTCCAAATAACGGAATACAGATCAGGTCAAGTGCACTTCTGGTCCGTTCTCTGCTTCTAGGACGGAACTCTACCTGCACCAGATGGCAGACAGCAGCTCCTTCGGCATGGGCACTTGGTCTAAGGTAAGGACGAGGTCTGTTCAATGTGCGTGTCAGGGTCTGTGGCCAGGGTGGGAGGGTGATGGAGAGATCTATGTGATGCTTCTCCTTTGCCGCTGGTCACGTGGGGAAGAAGGGGCTCCTTTGTAGAGTCTGGGCATGTCAGGAAACGAGACATACCAGAAATAACCAGGAGGTGGTTCAGGTAAATGTAAGCGTGTGGGCTCCGGCGACAGGCTATCTGGGTTCGAACCCCAGCTCTCACACTTACTAGTTATATGACTTCACCATGGAACTAGCCTCTCTGAACGTCTTCAGTAAAACAGTGACAGTAGTTGTGTCTGCCTCATGGGTATATTGTGAGGACTACATGAAATGACAGGGCTGGCCCAAATCAGTTGGTTTTTTGACCCAAGCCTGGACTAGTTTTCTGGGACTTGGTGGTCCAGGGACAGTCTCAGTAAGGGAATGTGGTCAGGAAATGCCCCCCAAGAATGGAATTGATATGGACAAGCCCCCAAAGTTGCCATATTCGGCAAATAAAAGTGCAGGATGTCCAGAACTTACTCATCTTCTACTTGATCTAATGTACAGCATGGCAGTACCACTGTATTTATCACCTACCTGAAATTCCCTAGGAGAGAAGATCTTAAGTCTCCTTACCAGGCACACAGAAACGTAACTATGTGCAGTGATGGACTGAGTGCTCATTAGCTTCATTGTAGTAATCATATCACAATGGGTATGAATATCAAATCATCATGTTGTGCACTTAAAATACATAATTTTTGTCAGTTATAACACAACAAAGCTGGGGAAATGTAGGCTGCCCCATTAAATTTGAGTTTCAGAAAAGCAACAAGTAATTTTTAATACAAAGATGTACCAAAGGTTGGCATGGACAGGCCAAGAGTCCTATCAGAGAATGCTGCCTAGAGGAGGAAGCACACGTGGTTAAGGTCAGGGTGGCGCAGTGAGCCAGCATTCCTGCTTCCTAAAATATTGTGGGTGGATCTGCTTACACTAAAAGCTTGTCCGTGGTTTATCTGGAATTGGGATTGAGCTGGATGTCTGCATTTTATCTGGGAATTCTATAGCCCAGATTCCCCTCTGGCTGAGCACTCTTCCTCCTCCTTCAGCCAGCCCCCTGATTCTGCTGAGCTCTGATTCTGTCTCCCCTGTAACCACTGCTTCCCTCATCCACTGAGAAAGCGCTGGAGACAGTGCTTCTGACAGGGGTTCTGGAGTCTGGCCTAGCCAGGTTCAGTCCCAGGACCGGCACCAAGGATGGCCTTCAGCAAAGCAGCTTCCCTCCCTGGGCCTCCGTTTCCTCCTTGGTGAAACCAAGATGGGCGACTGTCCCCTTGCCTGGACTGTGCCTGGAATTCAACCAATTCAGCTTTTATTCTGCTTGTTATTATTCAGGATTGTCTTGCATGGCAGCCCTGGGACCAGTCGGGGGTGGGGCACACGGCCTCAGGGACCCACAGGGTCCCCAGTCCACAATCCTTGGCAGTCCATGCCATGTTTTTTATCTTATTGGCTTGATCTTTTTTTCTCCTCTAGTTTGTATTTTTTGCTAAAAGATCTCTTTTTTAAAATTTTGAATTAATACCTTCAGTGGAAAAATCAGAAAAAAACATGCAGACAAAACAAAAATCAAAATACGCCCACTTACACAATCGAAAAACAGGTGCCGGAGATATCCATTAGTAGCATTTTGCAGATTTTCTCTCCATAGTTTTCCTATGAATATTTTACACTTGAGGCCCAGTGCACGAATTTGTGCAGGGGTGGGGTCCTGCAGATCTGCCCCAATGGGGGCTGATTGAGGTTGGGCCTTCAGGGGAGGGGACAGATGCAAGAGATTGGCCAGCCAGCCCCAACCCCTGATTGGAATGGTGGGAGTCAATCGGGGGCTGGGCTAACAAGGGGAGGGGGAGGAATTGCAGGAGGTTGTGGAGGGTCAGTCAGGGCCCTAATCGGGCAGGTTGGCCGCTGCAGTGCACATCATAGTGACTGAGAGTTCCATCATTCTGGCTGTTCCATCTTTCTGGTTGCTGGGTTTTTATATATATAGATAGGCTGTGACACACTGCATGTCATGGAAACTTTCACAAACAGTATTTTCAATGACCAGACATTCATGGCGGAGCCATGCTTTCCTGAACTCTTTCCCCGATGTGGTCCATTTTCAAAAAGGTTCTCAACCCATTCGTGGTTGTTAAAGACGAGGTGATCCCTCTCTTGTGTATCCATCTTCAGGCCTCAGCACCAGCATTATCACCTCCAGCTTTGAGCCCCCTGTCCAAGGAGAGGCCTCCTGTTATTTATTTATTTATTTATTTATTATCTCCTTGGCAACAATCTCTCATTACGTATCACACTGTTTACTTACAGTCTGTCTCTCCTTGGCCCTAGTTCTGCGAGGATGGATGTGGAGTCCCCTGTGTCCTGGTCACTGTTTACTATACAAGGCCCGGCCCTGAGCCGGGTACACACTGAGTGCTTTGTTGAGTGAATGAATGAATGAGCATGTCCCCACATGGTACCTTGGCTAAAAGTATGGTCTTGGCTGTTTTCTGAACTTTGCTGCTGTGGTGGGCAGAGCTGTGTGAATTTCACTTTCACTGACGGCTGGTGTCTTTGAGGAGGCTTCCTAGGGCTTTGGGGATCTGGTGCTTTCTTTCTTTCTTTCTTTTTTTGAAAATAAATTTTATTGATTTTTTACAGAGAGGAAAGGAGAAGGATAGAGAGTTAGAAACATAGATGAGAGAGAAACATTGATCAGCTGCCTTCTGCACACCTACCACTGGGGATACAATCAAGATACATGCCCTCGACCAGAATTGAACTTGGGCCCTTTCAGTCTGCAGGCTGATGCTCTATCCACTGAAACAAACTGGTTTCGGCCTGGTGCTTTCTTTGGAGACACTGCCTGGGTCCTGGGAGCTGGGGCAGTTGCTGGGGATGGCAGAGGACCCAGAGGAGGGGATTACAAGGTTGGAGGCACTCACCCCTCAGCCTGGAGCTTCAGAGTCTTCAAACCCAGGATTGGTAAAACTGGGGTCTGGTTTCGTGAGTGCACGTACTCTACCCCAGCATGAGTGGCTCTTTTTGAGGGACACTAACCGGCACCTCATTGACATTCACTCATCAAGGGATGTTTACTGATCTTATTAGATCGCAGGCACTGGCACAGAGCACTGGCTCTGGGTCTTTGTCATGAAGGACTTACATTTTGGAGGTGCCGTGACCACAAAAACAGATCATTCCAAGCCGGAGGGAGAGGTGCCTGCATAGAGGTGTGTGTAGGCTCTGGGTATGGTGGTCGGCTCAGAGGCATACCAGGGAAGGCTGCCTGGAGGAGGTGGCAACAAACTGGTCCCTGACTAAGAATGAAGTTAGGGGCAGAGAGGCCAGCCTTCCCGTCATACAGAATGCCTGATCCCGGGTAAAGGTGGAGGAGGAGCAAAAGAGTGCCTTGTGGCTGTAGAGCAGAGGATGGGGGTGTGGTGTTTGGGGCAGGCAGCTGAGGGGGTGCTGGACATCAGCGGCCACCTATGCTCACTGTCAGCTCCACCTCCTGGTCCCTGCCGTGCGCCCTAGCTGCCTGCCACATTCCAGCTTCTAAATGGAACTTCCTTGAGATCTGCGAGGGCACCGGGACACCTTTGAAATCACAAAGCTTTCGTATTATTTCCTTCTTCTCTATAATTTATTTTTCTGCAACATCGCCTGATTTTTTAGAAAAGTGCCCAGCCGCAGCGGTAATAATCATCATAATAATCCTCGCCGCTCAGCAGTTTGCTTCTGGCTGTCACATTCCGGACTTCGGTCCGGGCTGCCTTTATTTGTTGGGGCCAGGTATCCACAGCCGAGGAAGGGTCTCCGGACAGAAGGGAGAGGGGTTATGCACCTGTGCCAGGAGCTCTGCCGGGAGCTTTCTCTTACTTAATCCTCCTGATGGCCCTTGGATAATTACGATCACATTTGTTTTTCAGGAGGAGCCACCAGGCTCAGAGAGGTGAGGTTCTGCCCAAGGGCACACAGCTTTTCAGTGGCCAAGGCAGGACTGGAAGCCTGAGTTGGATTTGACTCTAAATTGGACTCTCTCCATCCCACTCTGTTATCGCAGTCCTGTGTCGTGGCTGAAGGCCTTGTGCTCTGGAATCAGACTCTCTGTACACTTTTGAGTCTCTGACCTTCTTTCTCTTAGCCTCGGTTTTTCTACCTGTGGAATGGGTAGAGCAATAGCCAGTTCCTCCTGGGTCTGTTCCTCGGATTGGGGGCTCGGTAGAATATTTGGCATTTAGTGACTCTGCCCCTCCCCTAATGGACAAGTGCTTTACCTTCTCTGAGCCTTAGTTTCTTCCTCTGTCAGCTGGAGAAACCCACACTTACCTAGTGGAGTGAAAGCACTGAGCACAGCATAGTAGGTGCCCCATTAACATGTTTCTCTCTCCCTCCTTAAATGGATTCCCCAGTGCCCACAGAGGATGTGAATTGGTCACTTTTTAAAAACTAGATTTTCATTGGTTTCAGAGAAAGGAAGGGAGAGGGAGAAACATCAGTGATGAGAGAAAATCAGCGGACTGGTCAGTTTTGAGCATGGGCCTGCCCTCCCTCTCCATGGTCTCCATGAGGCCCACCCAGTTCTCCGGGCACCGGCGTTCCTTTAGCTGTGGAATCTAATCAGGTTCAGCATTTTGCTCCCAAAGTGCGCGTCCTAGCCTCTCTGTCATGTGAGAATCCCCTGAGTGATTTAGACGCAGTCCAGCTGAATGTCCAGAACATTTGGGATTTCATTTTCTTTCTTTCTTTTCTTTTTTTTTTTTTTACTAAATTACCCACAGTCTTTGGTTTGACCTTGAGTCTTCGATTGCATCAGATAAACCCTGGGCATGTTGTGTGTTGAATATTTTTTCATTATTATTATTATTTTAGTTGAGTAAAACACAGTAAAATGTACCAAGGGCACTAATTTTAAGTGTACAGTTCGATGATGATTATATTCTTAAACACACCTACAAGATCAAGGTCTAGCATATTCCTCTTCCTGACAGAAGCTCCTTCCCCATCAGGGGTCTATTTCCCACCCCAAGGATCACCATCCTGACCTCTCTACCCATAGGTTAGTGTTGCCCACAAAGATGTAATCACACCGTGTGTGGGTTTTTTGTAGCCAACAGTCCTGACTCACATTAGGTCTGTGGGACCCATGTATGTGGTTGCATGTACCCGTGCCTCTTCCTTTTGCATCACCGCGTAGCACCCCACACCTGTACCCCCCTGTGTCTGTCATTGTCCGGTGGGTAGGCATTTGGGCTCCGAGTTGACCTACTCCACTGACCTGACTGATTTCTGTTTTCACGAGTTCAGCGCAAGGACCGGCTTTCTCCGGGCCCAGTGCAGAGGGGTGTGGCTCTCTAGACGTTTAAGGAATGGTAAACCTCTTCCTCATCCTGGTCATCTGTCTCCCTCCATGTCTTCGGTCGCATCCAAGTCGTGGGGTGGGGAGGGAGAGAAAAAAGAAAGCGAATTAGCTTTATGGGAAGTTTTCTCTCCTTCTTCTCTTCCCATGAGCTAAGTGGCAGAGGATGGAGTCTGGCTGTAATTTAAAGTCAAGTGCTCAGGGCTGACAGTGGGAGCCGTAATAAATGTGTTCCCGCTGTTCTTTGGTGCCCTTTCACGGCTACTTTGAAATCTCATAAATAACCATGTTGGTAAGATGCCTTCCTTCCCTCTGTTTGCTCCAGTGGAGCAGCTGCGGTTGCTAGGTTGAGCTCCTGGTTGCTAGGGATTTTGTGGTCCTGTGGTGGCCCAGAGATATGATGGATCAGTGGAACATGCTTTTGCTATTAATCGAAATGTTTCCACGGTGAATATTTCAGTGTCCCTGCATGCTTTGACGTTCGTCCCAATTGGTCAGCGATCCTTACAGGGTTCTTTCCGAGTTACAAGTGGCTCGAATGGATGGGACGGGGCGGCCTGGACGGGGGAAATCAGAAAAGCCTGATTCTAGTCCCGTGTATCCGGTACGGATTTGCTGTGTGACCTTGGGCAAGCGTCACCCCCTCTCTGGGCACCGGACTCCACCGAATTCAAGGAGCTGCCAGCTTTAACAGCCTACAGTTGATCACCCCTAAGCTCTGTCCAAATGCAAATCAGCTCCTCCTTACGGGCGGGTGGGTTTTTGACAAAAGAATTCTCCTCCCGGCTCACTTCCTCTCAACCTAGCAGGCTTCTGGGCCGAGTCTCCTTGGCCAGATGGTGTATGAGCAGGAGTTTCAGACTCATTTTAATATTCAATCAAACATAATTGGGATCATAAATCTAAAAAAAGAAAAATAACGCTCTACAGCCCATTAGCATCGGATCATGTCATTTTCTCATTCCTCCCGCTCACAAATCTTCCTCGGGGTCCCGTGGCTCGCACCGGGGGTGGCAAACAGGCTTCCTTTCGGTCGCTGCGGCGGATCAGCCTGTGGCGGCTTCCGGGGGTGATGTCCTGAGAAGAAGCTGGGCTCCCTGGCTTGCCGTGGGATCTTGACCGATGAGTGATGTCTGCCACGGGTCCAGGCCTCCAGAGAGGGCAGTGTGTTTGCCAGTCCAGGCTGGAGTGTAAAGCTCATGCCCTTTGCCATTGTGTTGGAGACCTTCCCATGCTCCTCTCCTCCCCTCTCTGTGTGCCCCGCCTCCAAAAGCGCCCATTCTGTGTCCACGTTCGGGGACCATCAATTGTCTCCCGAGATCTCCTGTGTTCGTGTTGCTCCTTGTACGTGTCAGGACCTTTATTACGTGACGTGGGTCAGCTCTGCCTGTTTGCCTTTCAAACTCTAAGCACACTTTGGTCTCATCCTCTGTGACAATCTCTTTGCCCCTAGCCCCCACCCCCAGGTGGGATTCATTAGTGTGTTCCTGCCTCCGAGGCCCCGTAGCTCCCCACGTGTACCTGTATCCCCCCACTTAGCCTGTCTCACACTGAGTCGATTTGAAAATCTCCTTTCACTTCTACCTTGAGAGGCCCTCAAAGTCAAGGTCTGGGTTTCGGCCGTCTCTGCCTTCCCGGAGGCTGGCACGGAGCAGAGCCTCACTCAGTCTGCCGAATGGACCCACGAGTGAATGAGAATCGCAGCGCCTTCCATAGTCAGCTGGAAATGACCGCCAGCCTTCCTCGGCTTAATGGTGGCCAAAAAGTGACCACACGCTTCCCCCCCACCCCCAACCCCGAGACCGAGCGTGGCTTCGCACTGGGAGTCTCCTCCACCGCGGTGACCTCTTTCTTCCTCTCTCCCCTCGCCCGCAGCCCGAGGACAAGCAGAGGGCGGCGGCCTCCTTCGCCCAGCTCCGGGGCGCCATGGCGACGCTGGGCATTTCAGAGAGCGAGCAGCGGGCCATTTGGCGGGTGCTGGCAGCCATCTACCACCTGGGCGCGGCGGGGGCCTGCAAAGGTACGTCCTTCCGGTGCCCGGCTGTCCTGGGCTGCCGGCTGTCTCTCCAGGAAAGGGGGCAGGAGCGGTCCACCATCGCCTGCGTGTTGGGGGCCGCTCTGTGGGGGGGGGGGGGCTGTCGGGCAAGGCCCAGAGAGGAGGAAGGGGCTGGGCTTCTCCAGCAAACCTTCCAGCAGCAGGACCCTCTGCGGTGATGGAGGTGCTCTCTGTCCGTGCCGTCTGGCACGGGAGCCGCTGCCCGCCTCTGGCTGCCGAGCACCTGCAATGTGGCTCATGTGACAGAGGCAGTGGCTCGTGAGTGCATTCCGTGGTAATCGGCAGACGTTTGAATGGCCGCACGGGTAGCCAGTGGCTGCTGGACCCAGAAGAGAGGCTCTAGAACAGTGGTTCTCAACCTGTGGGTCGCGACCCCTTTGGGGATCGAACGATGCTTTCACAGGGGTCGCCTAAGACCATCGGAAAACACAGGTACAGGTATTTACATTAAAATTCATTACAATAGCAAAATTATAATTATGAAGTATGGTTGGGGGTCACCACAACATGAGGAACTGTATTAAAGGGTCCTGGCATTAGGAAGGTTGAGAACCACTGCTCTAGAACATGGGAGAGAAGGTGGGGTCCACACAGTAAAGGTGGTGTGTTCTATCCAGACATCTGGGAGTCGCTCCCCACGGCCTGTGCTGCAGGTGATGGCCCCGTTACCGCGTTGTCGAGCCCGGGCAGGCGACTGTCCCAAGGCGGCCCCACTCACGCGGGCTACCTCCCTCCAGCACTCCGCAGACTAAGGAAGAGAGCCAGTCTGGCAGGCAGATGGCAGGCACCTGCCTTTCTACTTCTGTTGTCGCACTTGAACCCTCTCTGCCTCCCAATGCGACCAGAAGCCAGGGGAACCCCCCTCCCCACCTCCTCTTATTGACCTGCCACCAGAGAAGTTCGATGCCTCGGTTTCTCCTCCCGGGAAGGTGGGCTGTCCCTCTGCTGTGGGCTCAGGGACCCGACGTATACCTGTCACCGCCGGTAACGATAAAGGAGCAAGTCATATTTATAAATATTTTATTAATACATGATTATGGCAATAATTCCTCCAGCCTCCCCCCGTCCCCGCCCCGTCCCGGCGTATAAATTATTTTAAGAGGAGCTGCCGTCAGTCTGCCTGGGAGGCCTGCTTGGTGATTTACTCACTATATATTCCGCTCTGGAAGATTTCATAATAGGTTGCTCTAAAATCAGCTATTAAGAATTTCAAAGTCATATATAAATGTCTTTGCTTTGTGTCATAACAGATCATTTTGAAATATTCCATTAATCAGGGAGGGTTTTTTTTTTTTTTTTAATGATGTTCTCCTTTCAGGGAGCCTGGCTTCCTAAACTTATTTCGAGGGCCCTGGTCCTGTTTTTATGCTTTTAGAGCGGATGAGATTCATGCAATAATCTGTCGGAGGAAGAATAATGCCACGGGCAGGCGTCGGGACTCGGGCCACGGGGTGTGACTCCTGGGTTGGCCTTTCTCAGCCTCAGTTTCTTCCTCTAAAAAACGGATTAATGATGGCACCAACTTTGTAGTCTTATTGTGGGGATCAAGGGATTGAAGGCCAAAACTCATGGAGCACAGGGCTTGGCTCTTGATGTGTGTGTGTGTATGTGTGTGTGTGTGTGTGTGTGTGTGTGTGTGTGTGTGTGTGTGTGTTTGGGAGGGTGTGGGGGGTTTGTTAGAAATGGAGGCTCAGGAGAGGGTGTGTGATTTACAGGGATCATACCGCCGGAATGTTTCAGGGTGAGGTGTGGAATCTCGGCTCTCTTCCTGCAAAGATTGCTCCACTGACCTAGACTTGGCCATGGGCTGCTCCCCCATTCCCCATGTTCTCGCTTTTCATCCCCATAGCAATCCTCTCAGCAAGGTAGGGAGGGATTCCCTGTTTTTGGTTCAGGATGCTGAGGCCCAGAGAGGCGCTGTAACTTTGCCAGGGTCACACAGCATCGCGGAGTGGAGCTGAGGTTAGAAGCAGTGTCTGTCCTCCAAAGCCTCTGCTCTTCTCCTCTCTGCGGCTGCCCAGCTGGCCTAGTCCTTCGGGGCCTTCCAGGTGCCTGGGTCTTCGCCTCACTCCTAATGGCTCCTCAGCGCCTCTAATTTCCACCCAGTCCTCCTTCTCCGTTCCATCTCCGGTCTCCGGTCCTCCCTCTGGAAGGCCATCCCGTTGAGCAGAATCGAGGCAGGAAAGCTCACGTTCGGGGCGAAAGGCCAGGCCCCCGAGACCAGGGTGACCAGCGTACCCTTCTGGTTCTCCTGCCTCATTAGTGAGTCTCCTGACCTCCGAGACTCCGCCTCCTCAGCTGTAAAATGAGGGTGATGGTAGCGCCTGCTTCTTAGGGTTCTGGAGGCTTACCGCATTTAACATCAATGCGTCATATAAAGCTCTGCCCTTGGGATGATTATTGCTATTGTTATTCATCGGACATCCGTCCGCCATCCAGGGTGGGGTGGTTTCCTTGGTGAAGCTCCAGTCTGCAAGCCTGTCTCAGGCGGGTCTTGCATCCTCTCCTATCCTGTGGTCCTGTCGCTGTCAGAGATGATGTAGGCTTTCCCCCGGAAAATCTGATCCTATTTGTCACTCTGCCCGCTGCCCGTCATTACTCCGCAGAAATGACAATGATGTTCAGAATCCGAAAGAGTAACAAGGATGAGCAATGCCTGGCTTGATGGCCGCGTCGCCTCGCTTTCGTTCTCCTCGCAAGTCTGAGAGGAGGTTTGACTCGTGCGTCTCTCACTCACTCGGCCCGTTTGCTTGCTGCTGACCCCACTGCCTGATGTACGACGCCGTCAGGCTCATACATAACGCCACGCGGGGCGGCGTAATGGGCTGATGAAGGGAGGCTGCCAGTTGGCCCGGCAGCTCCCCGCCTGTGTCATAAAGATGTCAGCCCCCAAATGGATCGGCTGTCACCCGAGGGAGCCTCGAGGGGCCTGCAGGAAGGAGAGACGGCGGCAATCATGACAAGAGCCCAGCCCCCCCGCTTTCTGCTGGGGCACCCCGACATCCAGCCACCAGGGCACTCCATCCAGGAATAGAAGGAGGTGGCCAGTCGCTCCCCGAGCTGGAGCAAGACCCCGAGTGCCAAAGGCCGAGGGGAAGAGCAACAGTGGTGTGACCTGCAGAAAGCAATGGCTGTATATTTCCTGAGCCAAGCCGGTCGGGGCGGCAATGACTGTATATTCAAATGGCACTTTGCAAAGTGTTTTACTGACTTTATTGTCTTCAAGCTACCGCATAGGCAACACTGCGAAGCTGTCGTCCTGTGAGAAATGGCAGCAGCGTAGAAGGATATAGAAGGCACAACTGTCTCTCCTCAGCCCCCAGATCCCCGCGTCCTCAGAGGCGGCCACTGTTCATGTTTAGAGGTGACATTTATTACAGCGGAAGAGCCAGTGTTAACACTGATGTTAGCTGAAGTCTATAGTTCACACAAGAGAGTTGACAGGTGCATATGACAGGGGTCCACCGTGACATGGACACATGAGAGTGTGTCAATACCTCAACAGGCTGTTTTTTTTTTCTGTTAAAAATGTAAAAGAAATCAATTTAGAGAGAAAGGAAAGGAGAGGGAGAGAGAGAGAGAAACATTGATCTGCCGCTTCTTGCACATACCCCCACCTGGAACCAAAGCTGCAACCTGGGCGTGTACCTTGACTGAGAACCGAACTGGCAATCCTTCGGCACATGGGACTAAGCTCAAACCAGCTGAGTCACACTCTCCAGGGCTCTGATACCCTTTTTTTTTTTGTTTGCAGTAATTATAGCCACATAGGAAGTTGGGGCAACAGCACATAGAGCCCCAATGAGCTTTCCCGTGGCGGCACTGGACCCAGCTGTAGTTAGCACATTATTAACACCAGGAAATGAGATGGTGTATTACTGCAAGCTAAATGATCGGCCTTTATTATAGTCAGGCCTTTAACGTGTCATTTAGCGATATTGCACACATAATCAGTATTTGGTTGGTTGGTTGGTGTCTTTACACAGATGGGTCCGCACCATCTTCATTTCTGTGCCCTCTGCTCTTCTTCTTCTTTTTTTAAAAAATATATACTTTATTGATTTTTTACAGAGAGGAAGGGAAAGGGAGAGAGACTTGGAAACATCGACGAGAGAGAAACATCAATCAGCCGCCTCCTGCACACCTCCTACTGGGGATGTGCCCGAAACCAAGGTACATGCCCTTGACCGGAATCGAACCTGGGACCTTTCAGTCCGCAGGCTGACGCTCTATCCACTGAGCCAAACCAGTTAGGGCCCCTCTGCTCTTCTTATTTCACAGCAAGTCTTGACCTCTTTGCACGAGGGGTCATAGTGATTCCAGTTCTCTTTGCTGACTGCAAGGGCCTGCCTAGAGCGGGTGAGCCTCCACCTATGTAACAGTCCTGCTGATCATCCAGGGCACTTCCTGCTCTTTGGCGAGCTAAACCACCACACCGAACATTCCATGGGTTGTGCCCATGAGGGAGGGTTTGAAGGCGTGGCTTCCTGGACCTGGAGCCGCCAGAGGGTCAGAAGTTTAACATTTGCATTTCCCTGGGTGTTTGCACGGGTTGGCTCCTTTAACCCTGGCAAGCCTGTAGGGTGGGCACTGCTGTTATCATTCCCGTTTGTAGGTGGAGAAACCCGGGCTCAGAGAGGTGAAGCCACTAACTCAGGGTCACACAGCTCTCAGTGGCAGGAAACTGGGCCTCTGCCTGCCATGCCCTGTGTCACTGAGGGTCAGAGGAAGGCGTGGCACTTTACAGTGGACCTGCAGCCTCCACTTCCGGGCCCCCATCTCTCTCTGCCGTTCCAAATCAGACGCTTGGCCTGTCCTCTCTTTTCTTCTCTGATGTCACGTTTATTCCCATTCGTGGAGCCGGCAGGGCTCAGGGGAGCAGAGGTCAGGCCTGCATCTGGCGCTCGGCAACCGAGAGGGGCATCTCCCTCCTGCTCCCCCTCCCCGCAGCTGCTTCCGGGCTCGAATGAGACAGCTGCACGTCTGCCCCAGGTGCTCAGCGCTCAGAACACACGTGCCTCCCTCCATTTCCCCCAGGAGCGTGGCGTAGGCTTGGTGTCTGGGCCCCGGATGGTGGGACCAGCCTTGCTGCTTTCTTCAGGCCCTGGGTTAAGAGACACTGAGAGTCACTGAGTCAAAAGAAGCGGGGCAACTACAGTCTGGGCAAGCTCAGCTCCCCAGAGTCCCCCCTGCCCGGGGGAGACCGCTCTGCACCATGGTGGGAGCCAGGACCAGCTCCCATCTGCCGGCCCTGGCACCTCCCTGCGGGACTGGAGAGTCCACGTGCTGAGAAGGAGGCCTGACAGAACCCCTCTTTGTACAAGGCGGGGGCCAAGGCCCAGAGAGGGGAAGGGCCTTGCTCAGGGTCACACAGCGAGGCTGCCGGAGAGGTGCAGTGACTGGAATCTGAGTCTCTGGACTCCTGGTCCTTGGCTGTGTATTCGGCTCAGCCCCTTTCCCTCCCCCTTATCTTCCTCTTCCTTTCTTCCCTCATTTCTTTCCATTTTTCTCTCCTTTTATCCCTTCCTTTCTGTCTCAGCTAGTCTTTCCTCCTCCCTTCTTCCTTATCTCTCTTCTGTGCCCATTGGTTGGCAGTCTTCAGCTGTCCTGGGACACCAACCGGAATTTTCCAGACAGGATTTCAGTCTGATCCGTGGAGAGGGACCCAGAGAAGTGCATTGGTGATGCCAAGAGAAAATCCTAGGCAGGCGACACCCCGAGTTCAGAATGGTCAGCCCCACCCCAGGGCCTGGGACCCTGGAGCTCAATCTCAAAACCAGAAAAAACTGGGGAGGGTGCTCCAGGCAGAGGAACCCCACTGGGCAAGGCCTGGGGCCTCCGTGTTTCCATCAGCCGGGCCCTGGCACAGAGACCCCTGCTCTGGCCCCTGGAGACGGACCCAGATCTCTGCGTAAGAGACGATTAGCACTCGGCCCTACAGCCCAGAGGTGTCATTGCTCTGTTCTGGGACCTAGCAGCCCCGAAGCCTGTCTCCTCCAGGGCACAGCCCCGCCCTCCTGCCTTCCTGTAACCACAGACCCCGCATCCTCCGCCCTCCCCAGCTGGTGGCTTGGCTCCCTGCCTGACAGCTGGTGCAGCCAGGCCTATTCTGGGCCACCAGCAAGGATTTAGTCTGTGTTTTCTAAGCATATTGAATTCATTCATTAAGCTGGAATGGTTGCTCTGGGATGTAAACAATTATATTTAAAAAAAAAAAAAAAAAAAAGCCAAACCCTGAAGTGGCTGATGCTAAAAGGGGGCACTCCCTGGCAGCCCCACGCCTCAGGAACAAGGGGAGGGACCAGGTTCCAGAGTGGCCAGGCCACCCACTCACAGGCTGGCCTTACCAAGTCCTCTCCCAGCTTCTTGGCCTCTGTTTGCCACCGGGAATCAGAGCAGCTGACACTTCTCCAGTGTTGACCGCTCGGAGCTAAGTGCTTTGGCCACCTCAACAGCACCCCTCCAAGGAAGTACAGTCATCCCGTTTTATAGGTCAGGAAACTGATGGTCAGGGAGGACAAAGGACATTCCCAATGGGGGTGAATGAGATGCTCTCTGGGGTCTCTTCCAGCCTTGATCACCAGAGGCTCCACTAACCTGTGTTTGGTGGACAGGTAGCGATGGCGCAGTGAAAACTCTAGTGTGAGTGTCAGGATTCATTGTGCAGAGACAGAGCATAACAATACTACTAATGATGATGATGATGATGGTGGTGGTCATGGTGGTGATGATGGTAGTGGTGATGGTGGTGGTGGTGGTGATGTTGGAAATGATGATGAGGATGGATATGGTGATTATGATTATGGTAGTGATGGTGATTATGGTAATGGTGATGATAGTGGTGGTGATGTTGGTAATGATGATGGATATGATGATTGTGGTGATGGTGATGGTAGTGGTGATGTTGGAAATGATGATGAGGATGGATATGGTGATTATGATTATGGTAGTGATGGTGATTATGGTAATGGTGATGATGGTGGTGGTGATGTTGGTAATGATGATGGATATGATGATTGTGGTGATGATGATGATGGTGATGGTGATGATAATGGATATGGTGATTGTGATGGTGGTGATGTTGGTGGATTTGGTGATTGTGGTGATGATTATAATGATGGTAATGGGATTTGATCCTGGCTTCTACCCATGGGGGGGTGTAGACGCCCATTTTACAGAAGAGGAAACTGAGGTTCAGAGTGGAGACAGGTGGCATTTGAACGCTGGAAGGCCGTCTCCGGAGTGCTGCCTTTTCTTGTAGCATCGACCGCCATTCTGGCTTATCTCGTCCCTCCAGGTGGCCCCCTCCTCCCTTCCCAGGGCTCTGAATGGCAAGCCTCCGTGTGAGGCTCTGCGAACCGAGGCGCCAGCGGTATAAAGCAGTCACCCGGTGTTCAGGAAGTCGGCGGCAGCACGGCTATTGTTGGAAAGAGAAATAACTTGGTTATTAATACATACAGGAGGCCGCGGTCATTGATAGCAATTGAACTCATGGCGCACAGGGGACAACAGTCATGTTATTTTTCCGCTCTCTCTCTCCGTCTGGCTTTGTGAGGAGCAGAAAGGGAGAGAAAAGCACACCCTGCCTGTGCAGGTGGACGTGAGCAGCTCGGAAGATGAAGGGCCGTCCTGTCCCCCCTCCTTTCTCTCCTCTCTTTCCCACTTCTTTGTCCCCGCTCTCCGGGGACCTCGAACCAAGCGGTAGCTCAGTTACTCATACGCCATGTGACTTAGCGCCGGGCCGTGTCCGTTTCTGTGACTCAGTGGCCTCCACAGCACTCAGCCCGCAGACCTCGCAAGGCCTTTGGGAGGTCAGCCAAGGTCACCCCACCATCCTCCCCCTCAGCAGAGGCTCGCTCAGGTGTGCCTTCTCCAGCATGGCGGGCTGCACGGACCTTTAGCCACCAAGAATAGAAAAGAATTGTTATTTGCTAATCATTTAAAAATATGAAACAGACTCAAGGGTGGGCGGTCCCATCACACATGCATCGTGCTTACCATATTTTCTGGCATATAAGATGACTGGGTGTATAAGACGAACCCCAACTTTTCCACTTAAAATATAGAGTTTGGGGTATACCTGACCTATAGGATGTCATAATAAGTTGTGTTCCATACAAGGAACACTATACCAGAAAAAAAGAAAAAAGACCCCGACTTTTGAGAAGATTTTCCTGGGTTAAAAAGTCGTCTTATACACTGGAAAATACAGTACGTAAATCCCGCAAGATCAGTGGTTCTCAACCTTTCTAATGCCACGACCCTTTAATACAGTTCCTCATGTTGTGGTGACCCCAACTATAAAATTATTTTTGTTGCTACTTCATAACTGTAATTTTGCAACTGTTAGGAATCATATCTGTGTTTTCCAATGGTCTTAGGCGACCCCTGTAAAAGTGTTGTCTGACCTCCAAAGGGAGTCGACCCACAGGTTGAGAACCGCTGTGCCAGATTCATGCCGAGGGAAATGTGAGGCCAGGGGCTGCAGACATGTCTTTTTGGACAGGTTCCGGCCCCTGAAGGCAGGCCTCCTGTTGCCTCCGGGGGCACAGCTGGCTGCTCTGGGATTGTGGATGCGCTGCCACCCTGCAACTAAGCAGATTCTCTAGGGAAACTTTAGGGGCACTTGGTTTTTCACCTCCGACTCTGACCCTGGGACAGGCTCCCTTAGGAGAGGAGGCCCCTCCGTATGATGCCACGCTTAGGGTCTTGCGTGCCGGAGCCAGAAGGCCCGAGTTCAAGTCCTACCTCTGCGGCTTACCAGCCGCAGGACCCTGCAAAGTCGCCCTGACCTCACAGGACTGCAGGGAGGACTCCGTGAGGCCGTGGGTACTTGAGGATCAGCTCAGTGTCTGGCCTGGGGGGGCTGCGTGGCTGACATTGAGATATCAAGGTCACCTTGGTATTCCTGTTGGGCCTTTCCGATGCTTTTTCTTGGGTGGGTGAGACCAAAGGGGGAGCCGCAGAGGCACTTTCCCGGCCCAGTTCCCTGTGTGCCTCATCATCATCATCATCAATATCATCATCTTCAAATCCTCAACCGAGTCCCAGGAGGCAGTGTTCTTATTCCCATCTTATAGATGAGAAAACTGACCCCAGGAGTCACCCCAAACCCGCAGCGGGGTTCTGCTCTGTGGGTTTGGAAACGCGCCCCTTAAACCAGGCAGGATTTCAAGTCCCGCTGCATCCATTCCCCGCTGCTCCTCCTTTCAGACGGAAAGCCGCTGCAGGTGAAGTGGCGGGGGGCGGGGGGGCTGTTTTCTAGAGTGGCAGGAGGGGGGAGGCCAGGAGAGGGACAGGACATCACCTGCCTCCACAGTGATAGCCTCTTTCATTTGCTGTCACCCCTCCCCCCCTTTCTCATTCCGGGCTAATAGCCTTTAATGCCTCTCTTTCTTCTAACAGAGAGAACAGCCTTTGGCTCCAGGTATCGGCATCTAATGAGATTCTAATGATATTTTTGTGCTCGTGTTGTATTCGCTTCTACTTTCTGTCTGTGACAAGTGATAATGGTGTTGGTTCGCAGCACCCCGCACGCACGCAGAGGGCCAGGAGGGACGGAAGGAAGAGGCAGGCCCCTCCCGATTGGTAGGCGGCTGAATTAAGAGGGGACCTGCCTGTGAGGGATGCCTCGGGTGGCCTCACCTGCCAGAATCTTAAGCGTTTCTGTAGAGGCCTAAGGAGTCCATTCAGTACGCAGCCAGTATGTACAGCAGCTCCCAGTGGGAACAGTGAGCAGGAGGTACATAACAGAGACAGGCCGAAACCGTTTTGGCTCAGTGGATAGAGCGTCAGCCTGCGGACTAAAGGGTCCCGGGTTTGATTCCGGTCAAGGGCATGTGCCTTGGTTGCAGCTGATAGATGTCTCTCTTATGGATGTTTCTAATTCTCTGTCCCTCTCCCTTCTTCTCTGTAAAAAAATCAATAAAATATATTAAAATTAAAAAAAAGATGGGAGCGGGTAGGAGCCTCTGATTGCCCAGGTCCAGCTCCTGTGTCAACTGAGGGTCGCGTTCTGACAATGACCTCCTCCCACCAATGGTTCCCGTGTGTGTGTGTGTGTGTGTGTGTGTGTGTGTGTGTGTGTGCTGTGCTACACATTTCCTCTGGCCGGGTGTTCGGTGAAAAGGGTAGGCGGGTCCACTGGAAAGAACGTCCTCTCCAGGGTCACAAGGACACGGGGCATTTCCTGCAGGTGGTGATGGAAGGGCTGGCTTTGGGGGAGATGGTTTTACCACTAGTATTGGTCAGATTTGGGGTGACTCCTGGGGTCAGTTTTCTCATCTATAAAATGGGAATAAGAATACTGCCTTCCAGGACTCTGTTGAGGATTTGATGATGATGATGATATTGATGATGATGATGATGAGTAACTACAACTCACATGTAGGAGTTCTAACATAGAACTTTCTGGCTCCAGAGCCATGAGCCACACACAGATGACATGTCACATAAAATGGGGTCAAGGAGCAGTTACTGCTCTCATCGCCACCATCGTCCTCACCCTCTTTATCGTTTTTGAAAGTGGCAGGACGTTTTGCTTAGCCACAGCGGCTCTCTGAATATCCGCTTCATCATCAGAAAATGGGAGTGATCTGGGAAACGGGGGTGGCAGGAGCAGCCAATAGGAGGACCGCGGTGAAAAGCAGTGCCGACGTGTGGCCCCGAGTGATGGGCCGGAGTTCCTTCCCTTTGCGTGGCGTCAGTGTCCCAGATAAAGTCTCTTTCCACATTTCCAATTTAGCCTTAAACCAGGCCGAGCCTTCAAGGCGTCGGCTCAAAGAATTGGGCCCCGTGATGTCTTTCTGACGAATTGTGAAATCTCTGTGGGCAGCTGTGGTTCCTATTTCAAAGACGGAGACACATTGATGGGAAGATAAGCTATGGAGGGGGGAAATTATGGCACTAATTTAAGGATGGCACTGTCACTTGTTTTAATAACTCATTTATTGTATTTTTGTTATGTGGATTACAAAATTAGTATATAGCCAGTATAGAAAACTTGGAAAACACCAAATCCCCTTACTCAGCTGCGATTGCTAACATTTGGATGTTTCTTCTTTTTATTATTTTTTGCAGCAGCTTAAAGTGATTTACACAGTTCACATCAGACCGTGGGTTGGTTTTCCCAATTGCTTTCCCCTTAACATTTGACTGTAAGCATTGTCTGTGTTGTACAACATCTTTGTTGCTGATCTCAAATATTCCTTAGGATATTCCATAGCCCAGCTCCCCTTTGCTTCTTCCACCTCATCTGGTTATTCCCCTTGCCGCCCCTCTTTCCATCGCAGACGTCTGGCCTTCTTGGCTTTTTTATGTATTTTTTTTTCAATTAATATTTTTTATTTAATACACACTTCATCCAACCAGCATGGCTCAGTGGTTGAGCATCAACCTATGACCCAGGATGTCATGGTTCGATTCCTGGTCAAGGAATATGCCCGGGTTGCAGGCTTGATCCCCACTGTGGGGTGCGTAGGAGGCAGCAGATCAATGCTTGGCTTTTTTTCTTACACGCCATGCTGGTTTCTGCCTCAGGGCCTTTGCACTACCTCCTCCTCCTCCTCCCTCAAGAGCTCTTCCTGGTTCTGTGTGGCCAGCACCTCACCTTTCATAACCCAGTTCAGATCACCCTTCTCTGACCACCAGAGATCCTTAGCGACTCCCTCAGTTTCTCTTGACCTCCTCACCCTGTTTTATGTTAGTAAAGAGAAAAAAAATCTCCCTGTAATTTATCCCGGGAAATTATCTCGCTATCTGTTTGCTTGTTTACTGTTTCATCCCCGCATAGCCTGTAAGCTTTGTCTGTCTTGCTCGTCATTGACTTCCGGTGCCTCACCCAGTGCCTGTGAGGAAATCTGTGTTGAGTACATGGGTGGCTCGCGCTGGGTTGTGGCTGGGAGGGTCATTGAATGGATAGGTACGTGGATGGCAGGAAGTGGTGGATGGGTAGGTGGATAGATCAGTGAATACATGGGTAGAAAAATCATTCTTTTACTCACCATTCCTCAATTCCACAGTTAGAGTGTTCCCTATGGTATTTCAAAGAGTGAAGGCTGCAAGTGTCAAGGAAGTAGGGTAAACATGTCTCTTGGGAAATCTGACCCCTGCCCAGAGATCATCTGCTCGGGTCCCAGTTCCGGGCCAGTGTTCAGGCTTCTGCTAAGGATAGGTGGCTGGAGGGTGGGAGGTCTGAGAGTCCCCGGTTCTCCTGAACACCCGCCCACCCATGCCCAGGACTCCCCGCCATCCTTCTGTTTGTCCCCCTCGCAGTGGGCCGGAAGCAGTTCATGAGGTTCGAGTGGGCCAATCACGCCGCCGAGGCCCTGGGCTGTGAGTACGAGGAGCTGAACACGGCCACCTTCAAGCACCACCTGCGACAGATCATCGAGCAAGTGACATCGGGGGCCAGCCGCCGGGGCCCCGAGGACGAGGAGACCAGCTCAGGTAGGAAGGGCTGCCTCTCTGGCCACATCCTAGCCTTCCTTCACCTGTTCACCAAGGATGTCACGAGGGTCCACCACAGGCAGGCTTCCCAGGTGCACACGCATTTACACCACACGCTCACAGCCACATGCATTTTTCTCACACAATCGCACACATGTTCAAGACGCATACCACCTACCTGTACACAGACATACACATCACGAAAATGAACACACACACATACAAACACACGCCGAGACAGGTGCACACACTGTTTTGTGAGGCTGAGTCAAGCTCTCAGGCTCAGGTCTCCAGGGTAGATGTTAAGCAGGCAGGGGACTGGCAGGTTTAGAGATGCTGGGAGGCTGTGGGTTGCCTAGCAACGGCCCAGGTTGGGGGTGAAGTTAAAGGAGGGATGGGAAATGCTTTGGGGCTGCAGCGGGCTGCTTGGAATGTACAAGCAGGAGTCTTTCTCCAGGCACCGGTGCATGCAGATTGGGAACCTGTGTTTCCAATTCTGTAGGTGGAACCAGAAATCTAAGGGATCAGGACCTGTGATCTGACACCCTCAGCCCTCCACCCCAACTTCTCACCCCCTCACCCCACTTTGTTCAATGCACTTTAACCAAGGCTGGCTATTTCTGTGGGACCATGAGTGTGTGTGTTTCTGTGTGTGTGTGTGTGTGTGTATGTTTAAACAAAATTGAGACATGTATCTTAATAGTTTGTAAGCTATTTTATTCCTCAGAACATTGGAGATAGGCACTTTTTCATCTCATTCGGTATTCTTCTCTACCCATTTTAAAGCATTCTTTTGTATGGACAGACTACAAATTAATCCCTCTGCTATTGTTGGGTATTGAAGTTGTTTTGAAAAAAGTGATTTTTGCCAGTTTGATCAGCAATCGGGAGAACATTTGTACCCAGAAATCCTTGTTCCTCTGAATATTTCATCAGAATAAAAGCCTCTGAGTGACACTATTAAGTCTAAGTATATGAACATTTTATGGCGTCTGATACAGACCTGCCAAATTTCCCTCCCGGAAGAGAGAACAACAAGCATCCACGAGTTCCTGCTATGTGTCAGGCACCGGGGGTGTGGGAACCAGCAAACCAGAGACCGTCCTATCCTGGGGTCTCTCTCAGCCCAGAGATGCGGGAGGGGGGCACCCAGGTGGACAACATAAGCACACCTGCAGGACGTCTGTGGTCAGAGCTGGGGAAGCAGCGAAGACCTGTCCTGCTGGGTCTGGCTTATTTCACTGAGCAAAACGCCCTCAAAGTTCCTCCACGTTGCAGCAAACGGCACGTTTGGATAATGTATGCCCCGATCCCCCTTACAACAGAAATCCGAAAACGGCGGAGCCATAGAGGCAGAGAGTAGAATGGTGTTCCCCAAAGCTGGGGGCGGGGGAAGGAGGAGATATTGGCCTGAGGATACGTAGTTTTCCTCTGGATGAACACATCCTAGAGAGTAGAGGACCCAGTGGAGGAGTCAGATGATCAGGAGGTGAGCATGTCCACTGTACAGCATAGTACCTGTAGTTAGCAACACTGTATTAGGTAATGAAAATTTTTTCATAGGGTAAATCTTAGGTTAACTGTTCTTATCACATACACACATACACACAAAAGAAAGGGGTAGGAAACTTTTAGAGGCGATGGTTATGTTTATGGTGGTGTATATTTATCAAACTTACCAGGATGTATATAATAAGAAGGTAGAGCTTTTTGTATATCAATAATACTTCCCTAAATTAATATTTTTAAATATATTTTATTGATTTTTTTACAGAGAGGAAGGGAGAGGGATAGAGAGTTAGAAACATCGGTGAGAGAGAGACATTGATCAGCTGCCTTCTTGCACGCCCCCTACTGAGAATGTGCCCCCAACTGGAATCGAACCTGAGACCTTTCAGTCCACAGACCGATGCTCTATCCACTGAGCCACACTGGTTTCGGCTAAATTAATTTTTTAAAAAATCAAGGTAGAGCTAGGAATTGGCTTAATGGGGTGTTGATCAAGGCAGGCTTCCCTGAGGAGGTGACATTGGGCTGAGCCCTGAGGGATGAACCGGATCCTAGAGATCCCGATAAGGTACTTGGTCCTAAGAACGTGGGTTTGTGACTTCAGCTGGGAGATGGAGGCGGGGGTGGGGGGGTTGTGTGTGAGAGAAGGGGGTTCTCTAAGGCCAGTGGTGATCCTGACCCTTGCCTCTTGCCAATTTCAGGCCTCAAGATGACGGGTGTGGAGTGCGTGGAGGGCATGGCCTCGGGCCTGTACCAGGAGCTTTTTGCTGCCGTGGTCTCACTCATCAACAGGTAATGCAGCCCTTCTTCCCTGGCACCAAGCCAGCCCCTTTGCAGGCACACGGGAGCCCACGCCTGGCCAGGTATGCAAGTAGGGAGTTTGGAGGCTGGAGAGGGGATTTTCTTAGCGGCCTCGTGTCAGGTTGAAATTCCAGCTGGGCCACCCGCTGGCGGTGTGATGGTGCCATATCAGTGCGCCCCTCTGACCTCCCGTTCTGCAAAGGCAGAAGAGCTCTGTCCCCCAGGGTCATGGTGAGGATTCAGAGAAACAAGGAAGTTAAGTAACTCTTCCTAACCAAGACCCTCCATGCCAACCAGAAAAGCTAATGCTTCTGGGAGGGGCGGGAGTGAGAGGTTGATTAACTTACCCCAAGTCACACAGCCTGCAAGCAGTGAGCCTGGTTTCGAAAGTAGAGCCATTGGATCTGCAACACTACCCAGCGCGCTGCCTCAGTTTCTCCACCTCGGTGACGTGCGCACTGGCGGCTTGGATCCCCGGGGCTCTCAGCTGCCGTGTCACCTGGGGATCTTTTCCCCTCTTTCCCCAGATCCTTCTCTTCCCATCACCTGTCCACGGCCTCCATCATGGTGGTGGACTCTCCGGGCTTCCAGAACCCGCGGCACCAAGGCAAGGACCGGGCTGCCACCTTCGAGGAGCTGTGCCACAACTACGCCCACGAGCGCCTGCAGCTGCTCTTCTACCAGCGGACCTTCGCCGCCACGCTGGAGCGCTACCGAGAGGTGTGCCAGGCGGAGGGGGCTTCACCCGGGGGCAGTGGACGGTGTGGGGCCTGGTCCTCCGTGGTCATGACTGCATCCTGTTTGGCTCTTCACTGAACACACAAAAAAACACCCCTAACTCCAGGCCTGGTTCCCAGGCCCGTGCCGAGCCCCCTTCTCCCTGGCTTTCAGCCTCCGTCCACGCCCTCCCCCCCCCAGCCCTTCAGCTCAGAGACACCAAGGAACGTGGGGCTCCCCAGGCCTTGCTCCCCACAGCTGCCCCCTTCTTTGAGGTGAAAGTTCCTCCTTGCCACGTCATCGAAGCTAAATCCTCCCCTGACCTTGCGCTTGCCTCTTCCCCGAGGTGGAGAGCCCTCTGCCGGATTGTGGGGCGAAAGCGGTGGGTGTGCTCTGTGCATCCTGCCGTGGCAGCATCCTGGAGTGGCAGGTGCAAGTCCCTGCCAGGGGCACCTAGAGAGACTGGGTGCGAACGGGAAATCCGTGCCGGCTTGTTCCTGTCGGCCCTTCTTTTCTCAGGGGAAAAAACGTTTAAGTTGAAATATAAATAGCTACACCAGAAAAACACAGAACTCAGAAGCGGGCTGCTCAGTGGATTGCTCCACATGAAAGTACTCATGCATTTGCCACCCAGCTGGGCAGTGGAGCATTGCCAGCACCCGGATTCTAGCTCCCTCCTTCCCCCCCGAAGGAGACCCCTTTACTCCAGCAAGCGCTAAGGGCAAAATATTAGAAATACCCATTTTTTTCCCCAATAGATAGTGGGTTTTTCAAATTACCACCATGTCTTTGAATCTACCCACAAGCTGGAGACTATCCAGGCAATGCTGATAGTATTGCCCAGAGCAAGAAACATAAACGCACCAACATGGATAAATCTCAAAAGACATGGGTGAGACCTGGGGGCGTCTGACTCTAACTCTGTCATTGATTGGCTGTGTGGCCTTAGGAAAGTCACTCACCCTTTCTGATCTTCGATTTTTTTTTCACATGTAAAATAGAAATAATGCTTTCATATCAGTTACCATTTGCCATGGTAACCCTACCTGCTGAGCCCCCTGAAAACACACTGGCTTTAAAAACAACCTTGTATTATTGCTTACCAGTCTCTGGGTTGTGAGCAGCTATTCTGGTCTTGGGGGTGAGAGGAGTCCTCACTTCCCTCGCCTCTTCCAGCAGTTCTCTATCCCACTCGTTCGCCTCCTGGATGGAACTGACCTTGACTTTCTGTGACTTTCCAGGAGGGCGTTCCCGTGCAGTTTGACCTCCCGGAGCCCTCCCCGGGGGCCACGGTGGCCGTTGTGGATCAGCATCCCTCCCAGGTAACTTGAGGGCCTAGCAAGCCAGGGCTCTCAGACACCCCGAGGTCTTTCAGCGGAAATACTCGCAGATTTGAGCCTTTAAGTGACGAGCCGTGAATGCCCTCTGCACCTGGTAGGGTGCTTGGCACCTAGTAGGTGTCCTGCAGGTGGCATTCCTCCTGCCATGCAATAGCACCAGCTGTCCTTTCCCTCCTCCTCGTACCATCCAGGCAGGGCGGGCTCCCGGCTTCTCCTGGCCCACGGCGGGCTGCAATGTCCCCTCAAAGCCCCCTGCCAGCCGTTCCCCTGCGTAGGCAGCTTGTTGGCAACTCTCCTGCTGGTTCCACCTCCCCATCCTGTCCCCGTGCCTGGAAGGGGAAGTCCCGGAGGAACGGCCATGGCAGTGAGGAGAGAAGGGCTCTGGTGTCCCCATCCAGGGTGGTGGCTGGGATCAGCTGCCTTCTGAGGATGGGCTGGCTGTCGCTTTGGAGCCCAACAAAGCAGCACCAGGTGGAGGGTCAGGAGGCCTGGGGCCCGGTTCTGGTTCTGCCCGGGTCTATCATGTCGGGCTGTGCACACATACACACAGCTGCATGTGTATCTAGGAATGTGTCATTTGACAGCCTCACACAGCCCTCTGCGGAAGGAACCGCTGGCCAACACTTTACATTAGAGGAAATGAGGCTCAGAGAGGTGCAGCGAGTTGCCCAAAGTTACACAGGGAGTGAGGGTTCAGGTGGGATTCGGACTTGGTGGAGCTGTTACAGTGTTGTGGTTTTGGGGTGAGTGGTAGTACATGGAAGTATGGAGCCGGGCCATATGTCTGAGTAAGGATGCCTGGGGTCCAGCTCCCCCGACTCCTACAAGGGGGAAGAGAAGCCCAGGACTGGCGTCTGTTGGGGATCAGGGCTCCTCAGCGTGTCGTGGGTCTCCCGCCAGGTTCGCCTGCCGCCTGGAGGAGATGCTGCGGACGCCAGGGGCCTGTTCTGGGTCCTGGACGAGGAGGTCCGGGTGGAGGGCTCCAGTGACAGCGTGGTGCTCGAGCGTCTCTGCGCGGCCTTCGAGAAGAAAGGAGCTGGCGCCGAAGGTAAGGGAGTTTGGGGGTGGGACTCTGTCCTTGTCAGCGCAGGAAAAGGGCAGATGGCAGGCTCTTCAGAGGCCCTGCTGCGGTCCAGGCCTCTGATGTTCTAACACTCATGCGTGATCGGTTGAACGGAACGGTATCCTCCCCCAGATTCACACGCTGAGGCCCGAAGCCGCAGTACCTCACAAGGTGCGTCTGTGTGAAGGAGTGGTCTTTAAAGAGGCCACTGAGGTTAGCTGAGGTCCTGGGGGTGGCTTTGAATTGAACATGCCTGGTGTCCTTTGGAGAAAAGAGGGCACACAGACACACACCGAGGAGAGGCACGGGGAGAAAGTGGAGTCTGCTAGCTGAGGCCTCAGCGGGAAAGCAAACCTGCCGACACCTGGATCCTGGACTTCCAGCCTCCAGAGCTGAGAGAAATACATCCCTGTGGTTCAGGCCACCCAGCGTTGGTACTTCGTTCTGCATGTGTTACTATAGTAATCTGTTTGTCTTTGTAGCAACACATAAAATGAAATACAATTACATATAATTATGCCATTTATAAAACATGTAAATGTGATTTATATATATAATTACATATATGCCCTGACTGGGAATCGAACTGTGACCTCCTGGTTCATAGGTGGATGCTCCACAGCTCAACCACACAGGCTGTGCCATTGGGGCTTTGGGGCCCGGGGACGGAGGGGGAGGTGCACCCAGATGCAGAATGGTCAGGAGGCAGAGCTGTTCCAAGCTCCCCAGGCGTCTGTCCGCAGAGACCTGGGCTGGATCCCGCTCCATGACTTCACTGCAGTGCGTGTGGCTTCTGGGAAGTCGCCTCCCAGGGGACTGGAGTGGGGACGGATGAGCTCATGTGGGCTGAGAGGCGTTTGTACTTCCTCCCCCTGCAGCTCGCTGCCCAGAAGGCCCCGCCTCAGCCCTCCCGACCCAGTCTGAGCTGTCCCCTCCCAGCCACGCTGGCCCATCCCTGGTCACTTCCCTCAGGGCCCTTTCCAGGACTTTGGATGCTGTCATCTATGTGCTCACTCCTCACAGCCCTCTGACGTCCCGGGGCCCCGGGGTACAGGACACAGGCCCGTTCTCTGCTGACTCCACTGCAGGACCTCGGAAGAACCTGCCCTTTGCCCTTCCCCTCTCCTTTCTCGCTCTGTTCCAATCACACGGCTCTCTCAGCGGCTTCTTCAACACCCCCACCCCAGGGTACGCCACTGGCTGCTGCTTCTGCCTGGATCGCGCTCTCTCCCACATCAGCATGCCTCTCTCCCTCACCTCCTGCGGGTCGCAAGGACCCGCCTGACCACCTGGTGTAAAATAATAAGCTCCACCCGCCTGCGCTCGTCTCCCTTCCCCTCTGCTCCATGGCAGCCATCGCCAGGGGCATCAGGCAGAGCTGGGCTGGTCGCCTCTGGAGTCGCAGCACGCAGGGTGCGGGCACGGCGAGGAAGACAATGACTCCTGGTCCAGGAGAGATGAAGCACCAAACCCGAAGGTCCCAGCGTGGATGAAACGGGTTCCTCCCAGGGAATGCTTTCTGCATACTGACTTTTGGATGAAAGAGACAGAAAATGGGGGCAGAAGCAGACAGTGTCGTGTAGGGCATGGCTGGGACAGGAGGGGGTTCAGCGAATCTGTGGCCCCTCGCCTTTTCCTGTGAGGCCCCACATGCCAATCACAGATGCCCCGACAGGATGCCCTCCTTCCCAGGGGAGAGACTGTTACTCCTTTGGTGCCGCCTGAGGGAGAGACAGTGACTCAGACATTTTGTTGAAAAACAAACAGTCTTTGCCTCTAGGGCTTTCTGATGAGCTGAGTGATCGAGAACAGTCAATCAAGCAGAACACATGGGGGTCTGGCTAACCTGCCCTCTCTGTCTGCTGTTTCTCCCCGAAGATGTGTCTGCGGGTGGCTGGCCCAAGGGGGAGCTGGGCAACCATCATGACTCAGAGATTTAAGGGCACAGCCTCCGTCCTGCAGTCCTAAGTGGTAAAGGCAGGATTTGAACTCAGGTCTTCTCCAACTGCAAGATAAAAATATTTTCAACATTTTAAGTATGTACAGTGTGCCCACCAAACCTGCAACATAATGCTCCTTTATCCATGGGTTTATCTGTAAAACTGAGTCAAGTTAAGGAAAACATGAATAACAGCCCAGGTGATCCATGGGCCTGGTAAAAATTATGCGGATTGCATGCACTAATGATGCTCGGGCAAACTGGGATTCTGGATTCAGGACTTTAAGGAGAAATGAACTCCATGTGAGAAATAATGCGGACAAATGCACAAAGCAGGGGATGTAGGGTCCCCAGAACAGTCAGCTCTCGCTGCCTGGAGATAAATTAAAATGCAACGAGTGTCCTCTCGGTGACTCCAGGTGATCACATGTCCTCACTGGGCCCCCACACTCATGCCCTGTCTGCTTGCAGGGACCTCTGCCCTCCGACCCTGCGAGCAGCCCCTCCAGTGCGAGATCGCCCACCAGCGGGGACAGGACCCCGTGCGCTATGACCTCACGGGCTGGCTCCACAGGGCCAAGCCCAACCTCTCAGCCCTGGACGCCCCGCAGGTCCTGCAGCACTCGAAGAGGTGAGTCTGGCCAGGGACAGAGCCAGGGACAGGGCCACTGCAGTCACCACCACCCAGCCGGCGAGGGCTGCTCCGGGAACCATCTCTAA